>CM064508.1:1901143-2031117 GCA_032716605.1 Paralithodes platypus | reverse complement strand
TCCTCAGGGCTCTGTCCGTATCTCCTATTCTCTTTCTAATTTTTATAAATGATCTCCTTAACTGTACCTTAATTCCCATCCATTCATACGCAGACGACTCAACCTGACACTACTCCATTAGTTTTTCAGAACGCCCCAGCCAGGAATTCCTCAACGACAAACGTAATGAAGCCATAGAACTCTTAAATTCTGATCTAAATACTATTTCCAATTGGTGCAGAGAAACCTTGTTAACTTTAATGCTTCCAAAACCCAATTTCTCCATCTATCTACCCGTCAGGATCTCCCAGCGGACTATCCCTTATTCTTCAACAATACAAAAATCAACCCTTCATCTTCTCTCAATATTCTTGGTGTCTCTTTTTCTTCTGCTCTCATTTGGAAGGACCATATTACCAGTCTTGCTAAGGCAGCCTCCCAGAAGCTCGGTGTGCTCAACCGCCTTAGGGGGTTCTTTTCCGCTCCACAGCTTCTTGCTCTGTACAGGGGCATAGTGCACCCTTGTATTGAGTATTGTTCACATGTCTGGGGAGGTTCCTCTCACACCACGCTCCTAGACAAAGTTGAAAGGAAGGCCTTTCGTATCATTAACTCCCGTCCACTCACCAACTCTCTGCAGTCTCTCTCTCTCCGCTGCAATGTTGCATCTCTCTCACTATTCTATCGCTACTATAATGATCAGTGTTCCTCAGAGCTATCCCAGTGCATACCACTTCCTTTACGTAGGGCACGTGGTACCCGTCTTGCAACTCAATCCCACCCCTACTCTGTGCAACTCTCCAACCCAAGAGTGAAACGTTACTCTCAAACTTTCTTCTACTCAACAGCTGAGCTCTGGAAATCTCTCCCAGATCAGTCTTTCCCTCTTCCTATGACTTAAATAGCTTCAAACTCAGTGTGTCCAGGCATTTTGGCTCGAACGTCCCTTGATTTTGGCCCTGTTACTCTGTCAACTATGGGGGAGGCACTCGCTATAGGCAGTAATGCCTTTTGCCTCCCTCAATCACATAGAAAAAAAAAAAAAAAAAAAAAGTAACTCATTTCCACCCCTCTCGCTCTTGGTCCCAGTCTCTTCTCAAACGTCCATGCTTTGCTTCCGTAAGTCAGTGTCGGGATTACCAAACTGTCATGCAAGGACTTCTTCACTTCCATACTGACCACCCTATTTCTTATTGCTGCTTTCAGCATTCCGACTACTCTCTTCCCCTGTTGCACCCTCTCCCGCACTTCTTCATCCATAGTCCCATCTTTACTCAACACACTGCCCAGATACATAAATGAGCTGATAATCTCCATAGCCTGACTGTTCAACTTCACCTCACACTCTGTGGCTTCACCCCTTTCCAAGACCATAACCTTGCTCTTCCCCGCATTTACCTTCAGATTCCGTTTTTCGCACACTGTTCCAAACACATTTACCAGACCCTGCAACTCCCATTCATTATCAATTATCAGAACTGTATCATCAGCAAACAGCAGTACAGGCAGCTTCCACTCATTTCCTTCCCTTATCAGCGATACACGAACATCCACTGCTCTTCCTTGTATTTCTTTCATGACTCTATCCATATATACAGTAAACAACCACAGTGACATCACGCACCCCTGTTTCATCCCAACATTCAGGTCAAAGAACTCGCTCTGCTCATTCTCCACACGTACTGTCGCCTTTGCACCCTCATTCATGCTCTCAACTGCTTTCAACAACTTGCTATCTACTCCGTATATTCTAAGTACTTTCCTCATACCTTCTCTATCCACACACACTCTACACACACACACACACACACACACACACACACACACACACTCTTAATATATTCATCCATTTTCAGCTTACGATATGATTAATATGGTTGTATTTACATAATAATGATAACAGAGACTTCATTTATACTGAGTTTAGCATTTGTGTTCAACTGTTCATGACTCCATCATCCAAATAAATATTGTTAAAATATTTACTGTTTTGTTTTTATACTGCCGGAAACGTTTTCAATGTGAGAAGAGAGCTGATTAATGTTGTGGTGGATGAGAGAGGAACCTCCCGCTGTCAAACTTATTGTTGTGGTGTTGGTGGCTCTATGACATTTATCACTACAATAACTTGACATGAATAATGTATTACCGTGATGATCCGTTTATGAGACAAATACAATCTATCCATCAAGTTATAGTAGTGTGTGTGTGTGTGTGTGTGTGTGTCGACCAGTGATGACATCATCATATGTTATCTTCCACAGGAACCATATCATTAATCACTTTTGAAAGGAAAATCATTATTCACTTTGTGGTAGTAAATCCACCACAGTCATTTAGTAACTAGTCACTAAATCATCTGACACAATACCTGAATGGAACAGATTATGTGATAACATATTGATGGTAATATAATGTGGTCTATAAATAAATGTTATGGACAGAGGCTGCACGAATATTACGTGAACAATGACCAGAAGTTATAGGTTTTATATTTGTAATGTGCTTAATTTACAAATTGTTTCTATCAATTGGCAGTGGGAGAGGGGGAATCAATATTTTACAAACTTTATCATACTGTATTGATTATAAAAACGGTTTTTGTTTAGCTTACTGACAATAGTATCAACTGTGTCTTACAGGGTACAGGTCCGCTTGGGGGCGTTCTATAATATGCCGCCCGCATATAGGGAGTAATCATGTGGCAGTTAACCCCTAACCATCTGGGCCCGACTTAAGTCCGTATCTAAATATCTGGACTATATGGCGGGGCCCGACTTTAGTCTGTGTGCAATTTTGGCACAATATTGGCTCTGAGAGAGAGACGAGCGACGGGAGGAGCGTAGGTTACCTCATGACGGCTTGCCACGGCCGCCGTGGGCCTACTGACATCTAATCCACACACATCCACCCTCTCTCACTCGCGCTACACACGTAATTATGTAACGAAATGACCGTATTTTAGCGATTTTGCCCTTCGGTTGCACGATCGTTGCAAGACGACCAGTGATCGTAGAAGGATGGTTCAGGTGTCATTGGAAAGCTCAATTTACGCCCTTTCAAGGATACATAATTGTATTACGCTCTGGCTCTTGTTTATGCATGATAAAGAGCACGGAAACAAGGCCATTTATGGTAAAAAAAAAAACTGCTGGGCGCGTAGTGGAGAAAAACTGACCCGCCTGCTCGTAAGGCGTTAATATATAGAGATATAGATAACTAAAAGTTCCGAAGTAAGGTAATGGTTATGTTGGTAATGAGATGTTGAACACATTAAGGTCACCAAGTTATTAAAACGAGTTCGGTTTGGTGATAAATGATTCCATGTAGACAGTGAATAGAGATTAATGATACCCTGGGTTATAGTGGAGAGAGAGAGAGAGAGAGATGGTTATTATGTTATTGATGGTGATATTGACTAAATATGACCACAATTACTGAGTGAGCTAACGGTAACGGATTATGAGAAATGGGTTATGAACATGTAATTATTGGATGGTCATTGTTGTACTCTCTCTCTCTCTCTCTCTCTCTGTAATATCTGGAACAGAGCCAATGTAGTGCAGCTGCAGATAGTCGGACATGTATCACACACAACAATGTATGACCACCATGGGTATACCCTCACTGTATAGTATATGTCTACAGTTTGGACCCAGTTTTCATATTTGAAACATGACTATTGGTATACGACTGTACACTGTGTGACGTCTACCAGCGTGGGCAGAATCGCCTCTCGTTAGCCACTAGCGCTCGCCAGGGACATCGAAATGGGCTACAGTTATCCGAGAATGTTGTTCTATCTTTCCTTGTGCTTGCATTGTCACAGACAGTCCAGTGGTGGTCTTTGTTTTCGTCTGTGACAACGGGAAGAATTTTATATCATTAGTAGAATATAAGATGCATTGTGTAGAGTTATGGAGAGAGAGAGAGAGGCGAGAGCGTGGTGGTAATATGTACGTGTGTATGTATGTGCTGCCTCGCTCAGAGGAGTTTTCCCGCTCGCACGGTCTTTCTCTCGCCTTTGATTGGCTGGCGGTTCCTGGCGCGTCCTAGGGGCCTGCTGCCTTGTGACGTATCGGCCCGTGATTGGCCGACCATCGCGCCTTTGTGGACTCCTGTGTGACTTGCCTCCTGCATCAGGGTCCACAGGAGATGTTCTCCTCAGGACAGGCTTGGCGCGCATGCTTCTAACATCCCTTTGCATACTCTCTCCCGATCACCCCCTTTACCACTGTCTCTCTCTCTGACTTTCTTCTTTTCCATTGCTTCTCACCTTTATTCAATTACTTGTCCCCTTGGGTTCTGCATACGGTTTCCATAGCCGGCCCATTGTATTGTATGCGCCGTCCTCTGAGATATTTACATGTACTTAGAATAGGTTTTGAGGGTTCCTAGTTAGTAGAGGTTGGGAACTTAGTGTGTGTCCATTATTGATTTAGTGTTTCTGCTCTTTTATTTAATGCTAGACTGGGATAAGGTAACTGTAGTCGTTGTCCCCGATGTGTGTATGGTTTGCTTATACCTACACGACTTCGACCGGTCCTGTGGTAGCCTGTGTTGTCTTTTCGCTTGCTTCCTTTACGAGTGCAACATTGTGTTGACTGAGGGTTTTAGCCTGTTCCAGTTCCACACTTTGTTGCCTCTTTGCTTGTCTTTAGAGGGTTGCCAGGATAGAACCAGATACTTGTGATCTGGATCTATCAAGAGAGCACCCTAGTCAATTAACGTAACTTAACCCTTAAAAAGCGGCTTACCACTTAAGTCGTGTTGAAAAAACTGGCAAAAAACGGGTGAAAAAAGGGTGGAAATCGAGTGAAAATGGGTGGGATAGTAATGATCCATACGTCCGACATCTGTGGCCTCCCGGCCCACACTAACTCCAGTTCCCCCACCGCGCGTGAGGATGACAGTGTAACCAATAGTTCGCTAAAAGTGAGCAAGGTAGCAAAATCTGCTAAACTTCCATCTTCGAGGTAACACTGTCAGTGCTCCACGAGTGCTACGTAGCTGTATGTGGCGTCATTGTGTAGCGATTTCCACCTAGTTTTCGGCGCAATACAGTTCCTTTCATACTGATGGTTGATATAGCAGTCAGAACGGCCCAGAAAGGCCCAAAACGGCCACAGAGCACCCGCTAGAGGAGGGTTAAAGGATGCAGTCTTAAGGACATTGTTAGGCTACGAGCCTGTCTTGCTCAACCACCGTTCCTTACCTAGAGTATTCCAGCTAGACATTATTAATCGAGTAAACACTTATTAGTATTTAATATAAGCTCTTTGATATGTACGTATTATTATTCACAGCATTTATTAGTCTAGGTTGTTGTTGAGTTGCACAACCATAGCAGACTGTTTCGTTGATGAGGAAGTACTTCTTTTAGTGGCGAGCATTGCTACCGTTGCACATTTATAGTATTCTCGTGTCAGTTAACATTATATGTCCTATCTTTTAGTGTATTCCATTTACATCTGTGGTGTCCTGCCTCCTGCCTTTATATAGTTTAAGATACGAGCATCTTATGAGCATCAGACTTTCTTCAGAAGTTTCCAGGTCTATGCTGTAGGACTATACTTCACTTTCTTTCAGATAAGAGTTAAGAGTGTATTGTTATTTAGAGTAACTGTTTTGAAGCATCTTTTTATTGTATTAAATCTTGCAGTGATTTAATTGATCTTTCCCTAGACTCCTGTTTATGCATTTTAACGTAACTTGCATCTTGTTTGTTATCAGGCTATACCAGTGTGGGTTAGCCTGAAGTAGAGTACATTTATGCCCAGTTAAGGATACCCCGTTATCGCAGATTAACTCTGGAGGGTATAGGTATTTTTGTTCGCCGGCATATAAGTTCGAGGGTTTGGATCTAGTGCACCGTTGTTGCATAGTGCCCTACTAGTCCTACTAGTCCAATCTTTAAGTGCCCTTGTTTTATTCGTAGCCCCGGTCGTAACAACTGGTTCTAGCTGTGGTTAACAGACGTTCTCTGCTGAGTTTTCGGTATTCTACCGATTACTGTATGCTGATTCTATTATACCTCACACCACCACCTTTTGAATTTCATATTCTGCAAAATTCACACTCGAGCTGAAACGGCCACGGAAGTAGAGAAGTTCCGGTCATATCAGCCACTGTTATTACCGGCCGCCTGAATAGGGCGCGGTTATAATAATAATAATAATAATAATATTTAATCAGTTAGCATTTTACAATGTTGGTACAATATATTATATTTCGAATATGACGTGTACCAGCTTTGCATAATTCCAACTAAGGATAGCCCAATAAGGCCATTAGGCATATTTCCATAGGGGTCCTTGTGGGATTAAATTAGCTGGGGAAAAAGGGGAGAACAAATTATGTAAATGAGTATGAGTAGCAAACAATTTAGAGAAATTATTTTTAGGGGGCTAAACTGAGATACCTTACATTCTATAGTTGGACTTGTTAAAATATTTAAGTAATCATTTTTAGTCTGTATTTTTACTATTTTTTATGTCGTATTTATAGTGGAGCAGATAACTGCAAATTGCAGGAGAATCGTTCATTTCCGGAAACAAGCACCAAATTTGGCACACATACTCCTTGGGGATTGCTCTTTTGATAAAACCCGTTAGCCACCTAAAAATTCAAGATGGCGGCCATTTTTCAAGATGGCTGCCATTGAATATACAGAAATATTGCATTTCGCAATAAAATCGCAAAGACTTGTCCTATTTGAATGATCTTGGTGTCAAATCATATATTTTTCACTATGTAGAATCCGAATTTGGAACCATGGACTTACTCACTAGCTTCCTTGTACCATAATATCAGTCCTGGAATCCTAATATTCTGCTAAATTAGAGGTTCATGTTACGTCTGACTCGGCTAAAATGCATGGTAGTGTATATCGTAGTAGTGTTAGAGGTTTAGTATGTGTAGCATCTTCCTGTACAAGGCTTCCAAACTGGACATGACACAATGCGGTGGGGGGGGGGGGGGACGTTGAGAGACTTGCAGCGTAAGGTGTAGAGTAGTAGCTCAACAGAGCGGATGTCAACGCACAGCCAGGGTACACTGGTGGCACCGCTGCTGTGAAACTCAGCATGGGGTTCAGTATCAGCTGAATAATTAGTTTAGTGTAGCTAAATAATTAGTTTAGTGTCCCAAATGCTGTCTAATAAGCCCCGCATCAGTTAGCTACTGTAGATTACATGTAGTTTAACATAGATGTTTAGTTAGATAGCCGCGCCTGAATTGACAGGGTGTGTCAGCGCGGGAGAGCGAAGCCAAGGGTAATGGGGCTTTACATTGCTTTGCATGTAGTTACCTGGATGGTGTACAGATCGCACGGGACTTAAATGATACTGGATGAACAATCGGGCTAGATGTAGGTCATATATTTTTATTCCCGAACCTAGTCGTATCCCATACCTTATTGTGCATGATTGTGATCAAGGTGGTAAAAGGATAACCCCTCGGCCTTGACTCACTGAATACATATAATTATCATACTGTGATTATCTGTTATAGATGTTATCATATAAAACACTGTGTTATATCATACTGTGATTATTTGTTATATCTGTTATCATATAACATACTGTGTTATATCATACTGTGATTATCTGTTATATACTGTGATTATCTGTTATCTATTATATCTGTGTTACAGATAATTATCATACTGTATTCACCAAGATGGCAAATACAGATCCAGGACCGTCTAAATTCCGGACTGACTGGAGCAAGTGTTGTCTTTGCCAGAAGAAGAGTGAAGAGCTCAAGTCACCACATGCACAACAACCACATGAACATGATGGCTACACTATGATTGCGACTACTATTCCCCTCTTTCACGCAATTAATGAGATGCCTATTGTTCTGGATCCAGCCAGACTTGATGATGGTGGTGGCATTGAAGAAACTCTGAGGAGGAACAAGGCGCAGTATCACCAAAGTTGTCGCCTTATGTTCAACAACACGAAACTGGAGAGAGCCAGAAAAAGAAGAGCAGAGAGTGCTCAGCCAGTAGAATGCCAGACCAAGCTTCGTAGAACCAGCCTTGAAGGCCAAACGTGTTTCATATGTGACAAAGAAGCCCCATCCTCTGAACTCAGACAAGTTATGACGATGAACCTCAATAACAGACTTAATGAATGTGCCCAAACTTTAAATGACGGAAAACTTCTTGCAAGACTCAGCGGTGGAGATGCTATTGTACAGGAGCTCAAATACCATTTTGCATGCTTGACAGACCTGTACAATAGAGAGAGGACGTACCTCAGAGCCACCAAGAGACTTGAACAGGAACGTCCCGAAGAGGATTCCCACCCACAGGCATTCTCAGAGCTAGTCACATATCTAGTGGAGACCACCAGATCTGGCGAGGGTCCTGCAGTCTTCCGACTTGCAGACATAGTTCACCTGTATGCCCAGCGCCTGGAACAGCTGGGTGTTGGTGCACCTGCTGTCAGCTCCACAAGACTGAAGGAAAAACTGCTGTCAGAAATACCTGAGTTAGAAGTGCACAAGCAGGGAAGGGATGTTCTTCTGGCTTTCCAGAAAGATGTGGGCTTTGTCTTGTCAGAAGCATCTGACTATTATAGTGAAGCTATTATCCTTGGCAAAGCAGCTAACATCTTGCGAAGACATATGCTGGACCACAAGTCCACATTTGATGGAACCTTCCATGAGGGGTGCATCGAGCAGGCCATTCCACTCACTCTTCTTCAGTTTGTGGCCATGCTTGAACACGGAGCGGACATCAAATGTCAACTGAGGTTTGGCGCATCAAAGACAGATCTAGCAATTGCTCAGCTGCTTCAGTACAACTGCTACGCAATGTACGAAGAAGGAGCAGCAACTCACAGACACTCCAAAGACAGAGAGACCCAATTCCCTGTTTACATGGGGATGTCCGTCTACACAAAGACCAGAAAGAAAAAGTTGGTGGAAATGCTTAAGGAGCATGGCATCAGCATTTCATACGACAGGGTGCTACAGATATCTGCACAGCTGGTAGATGCAACAGTCATCAAGTACGTGGAGGATGGGGTGGTCTGTCCACCAGTTCTGCGAAAAGGGCTGTTCACCACATCAGCCATGGACAACATAGACCACAATCCCACTGCAACGACAGCGACCACTTCTTTCCATGGAACCAGCGTCTCTGTTTTCCAGCACCCAACCAAAGAAGACAAAGGTGAAGAGCGTGGACAGCTGAAGTTCGGAGAGGAGAAAGTGAAGACAGTTCCAGAACTTCCAGACTCCTTCACCAATGTCCGGCCCGCCTTCTTCACCAAGAAGAAACCCTCTCCTCCCCAGAGTGGTGTGACACACCCAGACACCAGTCTGCTGAGGCCACAACTGGCAATGGAGTATGAGTGGCTGGAGAAGGTCACTGTGACAGATGGGCCAGTGGATGTGACTTGGTCAGCCTACCATGCTTCACAGAAGAGAGGAAAGCCATTTGAGGTCAGCATTACATCACTTTTGCCTCTGCTGCGAGATCAGGCCCACTCGGTTGCTACAGTCAAGCGTGTGATGGAAAAGATCAAGGAGATAGTGGCATTTCTGAACCCCGGTCAGGTGCCAGTCATTGCTGCTGACCAGCCAATATTATGCAGTAGCCAAGCAGGTCCAGTGGCACTGGCCTGAAATCTACGGTGAGGACAAGTTCGTCATAATGTTCGGAGGCTTGCATATTGAGATGGCGGCACTGAAGTCCATTGGAACTCTACTCCAGGACAGTGGTTGGACAGGAGCCCTCTTGGAGGCAGGGATAGCATCTCCTGGGACAGCAGATGCCTATGATATGGGCACTTTTTACCCTAATTATGATTCTGGAACAGATATTATGATACAAGGAAGCTAGGGAGTAAGTCCATGGTTCCAAATTCGGATTCTACATAGTGAAAAATGTATGATTTGACACCAAGATCATTCAAATAGGACAAGTCTTTGCGATTTTATTGCGAAATGCAATGTTTCTGTATATTCAATGGCGTCCATCTTGAAAAATGGCCGCCATCTTGAATTTTTGTGTGGCTAACGGGTTTTATCAAAAGAGCAATCCCCAAGGAGTATGTGTGCTAATTTTGGTGCTTGTTTCCAGAAATGAACGATTATTCCAGTTATCTGCCTCACTATTAGTAGTAGACATAAGCTTGGTGCTCCCTTCTCGCAGCTTTTCAGTGCAGGTGCTCCTTCAAGCTACGTCTGAACGAATACAATATTCTCTTTTTACGGACTGTCTGTGGTAGGTTGTTTCAGTCTTTGATGGCAGTGAAGAAGAATGTTAGCTTATTACCCGGTCCTTGGATTCTCGGAACTGTAAAATTATACATTCTATTATGTGTAGTTTGTCCATTCCTTTCATTTGCTTTAACAAATGTACTCTTTAAATACTCAGGAGCCATATCATAAAATATCTTGAAGGCATTATGATAGGGCTCATGCCATAATACTGGAGAACATTGATAGACTCTCCCATGCTCCACTCCCGCATCAAGAGGTGTACCCCCTCTGTTCCTTGGACACCTCATCAACCATAATTCAGAGTCCACATATTGAGACTTGGATAGAATCACTCACCACTCACCCATATCCACCTATCGTATAACTACTGCTGAATACTGCTGTTGATTACTACTGTTGATAATAGTGATAAACCCATGGTGCTCATACATTGTTGTGTGTGATACATGTCCTACCTTCTGTTGCTTCACTACATTGGCTCTGTTCCTATACTGATATTACTGAGAGAGATACAGAGAGAGAGAGAGAGAGAGAGTACAACCAGGAACATCCAATAATTACATGTTCATAACCCATTTCTCATAATCTGTTACCGTTAGTTCACTCAGCAATTGTGGTCATATTTAGTCAATATCACCATCAATAACATAATAACCATCTCTCTCTCTCTCTCTCTCTCTCTCTCCACTATAACCCAGGGTATCATTAATCTCTATTCACTGTCTACATGGAACCATTTATCACCAAAGCGTACTCATTTTAATAACTTGGTGACCTTAATGTGTTCAACATCACATTACCAACATAACCATGACCTTGCCTCGGAACTTCTAGTTATCTATATCTCTATATATTTATTGCCACACGATTACTCCCTATATGAGGGCGGCGAATAAACTTGTACACAATGTTACCAAATACATGTCTGCCTACAATAGAGATATTGTAACCTCACCGCCACTGGATTCTCGTCTATCCAATTCAGAATCACTTTTTAGACAAAGTTTGGTCGAATTTGGTGATATATATACTGTATATCACGTGTGAGAGGGTCAGTGTGTGTTGAAAGGGGTGTGGGGGGGGGGGGAGGAGAAGAAAAATGTAATAGATAAGAAGAGACCCAATATTTTATTATTAAAAGGCAATTTACAAATGCAAACGTATTGTATTATTTCACCTTACCACTACACATAATCTCGCCACTTACTTTTCCACATCCTTCCCCAAACTTAACACCACCTTCTCATCCCTCAACACCGTGACTTGTGGCTCTCCACCTCCCCCACCACCCTCCACACTCTTCAAACGTGTGCAATAATTAATATCTAACTCTTTAGTTTTAAAGTTCCCTGGAAGAAACTTTGCGAAAGCAAATACCAGAATGGAGGGATAACATGCAAATAGGCAACATAAATGAAGTATTGTATTATATATATATATATATATATATATATATATATATATATATATATATATATATATATATATATTGTTACGTATCTTGATCCTCAAGTGGTTAACTTGATGAAACTAGATAGCACAGAGATATATATTAAGGTATCAGTCAGCTGAAGGCAAAACGAAAGTAAAATCTAATAAAATTATTTCATGTTGTTGCTTCCTTTCCTTTTGGATCTTAGGACTTGGTATCCTTTATTGACTGATTCTCTTTAATTATGGAAAAATACTGAAACTAATTAAAGTCATGTAGTATTTATAAAGTATTATTATTTAACCGAAGCTTAGTAGGCTATGGTTATGAACCGAATAAGTTATATCTAAAGGTCTATTAATTATATATCAAGCCTTGAAAGATAAATATTAAGGTAAGACTATTTCTGTCTCTTACCCTTTTTGAAATGTATAGATAGTTTTCTTATATCATATCCTTTTATTTATATTTAATGTAATTATTATTCTTGGTTCTTGTCTTACGTTAATAGTATTATATTATTATTATCAGGATTAATATCAAAGTCACATAAAAAGTTAGATATATATTTAATAATTAGATAAATGTATTTTCTTAACCACGTAACATTGAGGTTTGATTATGAGTAAATTAAGTTACAGGATCGCTTCATAGATTCGATTCAACCAGTGTTATTAGGTGACAGGTCAGTTGAACCAGTGCCACTTCAACCAGTGCCACTTTAACCAGTGCTAACTCAACCAGGGGCCACTTCAACCAGTGACCATTTCAACCAGTGACCATTTCAACCAGTGACCATTTCAACCAGTGACCATTTTAACCAGTAACCTAACCTAACCTAACCTAACCTAACCTACTGGTTAAAATGGTCACTGGTTGAAATGGTCACTGGTTGAAGTGGCCACTGGTTGAGTTAGCACTGGTTAAAGTGGCACTGGTTGAAGTGGCACTGGTTCAACTGACCTGTCACCTAATAACACTGGTACACACAGAGATAGTGTCCCACAAACTATCCACACTGCATGTGTCGTACAAGGCGACTAATAAGGGGGATGGCGTTAGACCTGTGACCAACAGCCATTACTATACAATGAAGCCTTATTATTGGTGCTGGCTGTGTTTCATATGGCAGCTCTGTGACAAGGCTTCATTGTTCTAGTCCAAGTTGCCCAATGGCGGCACACTGGCTGTGGATGTCGCTCCCTCCGGACCCTGACCTGGCGCCTTGGGCCCTACCTGGATGAAAATGGATTATTTCTTAATGAAAGGAATAGTTTAGTGGCTAGCCTTTGCACAGATTCCAATAGCGTGACCAAAACTGCACAGCATTTTCGAGGTGTGGTCTCACCATACTTTTGTATTAGCGCAAAACTATGTCTTTGCTGTGATAGTGAATGCTTCTTTTGATGAAACCTAGTGTTATGTTATCTTTGTTTACGGCCACTGTGCATAGATTGAAAGATTAAAAGTTTTCGATTATCATCACTCCTACTGTAGGTGTTTTAGTTGTGTTACATTGGTTTTCTTTCTTCATCATTGTAGTATTCATATTTCCAATATCAGACATGTGTTTACACTGAACGGCATTTTCCACTTCTCAGACCATTCCGTGATTTTATTTAAATCGGTTGCAGATGTATTCTATGACTTTCGGAAATTATTGCATTACCTATCTTCGATTCTCCCGCGAATTTTGAGAGAGAGAGAGAGAGAGAGAGAGAGAGAGAGAGAGAGAGAGAGAGAGGGACAGACATATAGACAGACAAAGGGAGAGAGATCGTAGGTTTGTAAAGCCAGGATTTTGTGGAACACATCAGGACTGTATTGATAGTAACGAAATGTAGTAAGAACCATCCAATTAATTACTAACATTGGAACTCGAGTCATGTAGAATATGAGACTAGAGATAAAACACATACGGAAACACATTATATTTAGGTAAAATCGTAATACACGTAAAAAGGTAACAACGCAGAGAGAGAGAGAGGGAGCATGCAAATGTCACACCAAAGCGTTGAAATATTGACTGCCAAATGTAACTTTAAACTGTTCCGACAGCGAGAGTTTGTAAGACTTACGGTGAGGGAGAGAAGTGGGTAGTCCAGTTACATGTGAGGAGAGATGGATGGTTGGGGAAGGAGGAACGGTAAATATTTGTATTATACTGTATGTTTAGGGTAATGAATTACAAAGTTAATATAATATATACTTAGCAAAATTCGTAATTTGTAGAACAAATATTCAAAAATTATTTACATTAAAAACATATAATTAGGACTATTATACATATACCGTATGTGTAAATACATGTGCCTTCATTATATCCTTGCCAGTGGCTTTTCAGTCTTTCAAGTCTCATTATTTATCCTTAGTATTCAGTTAATGTTATTATTCTACCCTACCTTCTCAATGAACGTTCACAAAACTGTATATTTTAATAACTTCGCTCTCTCTCTCTCTCTCTCTATATATATATATATATATATATATATATATATATATATATATATATATATACACATGCACCTCCTCAGCAGTGATGCGTGAGGCTATATCCCCACTAGGAATGTTAAGTATAGCCTTGTTCTGACGTGTGTGCGGTGTGTGCATGAGAGAGAGAGAGGGAGCACGAGCGAGAGGGACATACATATAGACAGGCAGAGGGAGAGAGATCGTAGGTTTGTTAAACCAGGATTTTGTGGAATACATCAGGACTGTATCGATAGTAACGAAATGTAGTAAGAACCATCCAATTTATTACTAACATTTGATTTAGAGTAAAGTAGAAAATGAGACTGGAGATAAAGCACATATGGAGATACATTACATTTAGGTAATAACGTACTACACGTAAAGAAGTAACAAAACCGTAATGTAAACTGGTCATAAAGTGAAGATAGTTCGTATATATATATATTATTTGTTTTCTTGTATATTTCAACTACTCCCTTTTGGGCATAGGCTGAGAGCCTGCACACTCAACCGCTGAACACAGTGGTGATGGGCTGGTCTATCAGAGTGAGAGCTGAGCGATCTCTGCCATACCCATAGCTTACTCTGACTGTTCCTTTTACTTATATATCTTCTAGATCTCAAGTGAAGGTGTCTTTTCTGTGGATCGACCTCCCTACTGCCAACCTAAAAGTTGGCAGATTTTTTTTTTTTTTTTTTTTTTTTTTTCTATATTCCAACTGCTTCCTCTCGGGCATAGGCTGAGAGCCTGTACATTCCACCGCTCAACACGGTGAAGCCCGTGAGGTCTTGTTCCAGTCTGGGGAGTGAGACATGTGAAGCAACCATCATGGCTCGAAACAGCTCCATCACTGAAGCGGCCGGTTGCTTCGCTCAGGCGCTTCACCGTCTCACCCTCCAGACTCAGACCCTCACTCTCAGAACGCCACCTATTGAGCAGTGAACTCACTAGGCATTGTCCCCCTGTAACATATTTTGAATATGGGAATATTCATACAGTGTTATTTAATCAGGGAACAATGAGGGTATTTTTTTGGCATTTCGGTGGGCTTTGTGGTAATGCACTGATACTAGGTACAGCACAAATTCAATCCCAATAATATCTTCCCATTGACATATCGGGATTTGAACCCGGGTCCATTGGATTACCAATCCAGTGGCGTGACCACTCCACCACACCTCCCCTTGGGAGGTGTCACATTTTTCGTCACATTTTTCCCTTGCCCCTCAACTTTCCCTTCATAATTGCTGAGGGGCACAGGGCCTTGGGTGGGGCTTTGGTTTCTCGGGCGTTTCCGCGCCCTCCTCGGCTCCCTGCCTTAGAGTGGCTTCGGTCACCTGGGTTTTGTTAGTGGTAAGCAGGGAGGGTTTTGTGGGGGCGCTCTATGGCCTTGGCCTTGCTCGGGACCTTGGGGCTGGTCGGCCAGGCAGCCTGGGGAACAACAACAACAACAACAACACGGTGAGGCCCGTGAGCTCTTGTTCCAGTTTAGGGAGTGAGATATGCGAAGCACCCCGGCTCAGAGCAACTCCATCTCTGAAGCTGCTCCGCCCCTGCGCTTCACCGTATTATCCCCCAGATTGGACCCTCACTCTCAGAACGCCACCTATTGAACAATTAACTCACTAGGCATTTCACTGAAACTAGGTACAACACAAATTCCATCCCAATAAAATCTTCCCATTGACATATTGGGATTCGAACCCGGGTCCATTGGATTACCAGTCTACTGACAAGACCACTCTGCCACACCTCTATTTATATCAAGGTGGATGTGTTCATGTATGTGTATCAATGACTGTGATTTTTATGTTGCACGCATGTACCTTATTTATATATCAAGGTGGATGTGTTCATGTATGTGTATCAGTGACTGAGTGATTTTTATGTTGTATGTACCTTATTCGAGATCACCTGTGTATACATAAACACAGTTTCAAGTTAGAACTCTGTTGGTGTAGGTCATTAGCTTAATTTGGTTATAAGTAGTTCTAACTTGAAACTGTGTTTATGTACACACGGTTAATCTCAAATAAGGTACATGCGTGCTGCGCAAATGATCAAAACGAAAGATCAAAACGAAAACAAAAATACATACATACTGATGCAATATATATATCAGTAATTTTATATGTTGATTAAATTTTAAAATAATGACTCATCACCTAAAAATAGCCAATGAGATAACAGTTATTCTTTTAATCACTAGATATCAGACTATACACAGAGCTATTATGTATGTAGTGTGCAATGTTTTCCCGTAGCACATAATGTTTAAATATTTATTGAGTTCGTAAACAAATATTTAATTTCATGAGCTCAGCCTTTTAATTATATATATATAAAGTAGAAAGACGGCCGGCCAATAAGCGTGCTCCTTTTGGCCGAGCCTTTTGGCCAGATAACGTTGCCATTCTGGGCATGACTTCCACCGTCTACACACCTCTTCGCTCCGCCAATCCAAAGGCTCCATTGTTGGAGCCGAAATATGCTCGTACAGCCTCGTCCAAAACCTCGCTCTCGCTCTCTCCACAGGCCGTCCCTTCGGATTGTAATATATTAAATAACTCAGTGCCAGCCCTATAGTCCCGTAAGCCACTAGAAGACAATTGCAATCAACTTCCTGGGACATACTATGGAGAGAAAGAAGCCGAGGAGACAAAGTTAAATGTGCAGCTCGCGTGTGCCAAGCAGCAGCTAGCCGCACATGCGAGCCAGCCAATCACAGCGCCCCAAGGCATGCCTCGTGCCGGGCGGCAGGCCTATATCAAAGGGGGAGAGGGGAAGAACTCCAGCCTCACTTAAGTAATGGGCACCACTGGGGCAACTAGCCACAGCCCAGCCTCTCTCTCTTCCCCGGGCACTTCAGGAAACTTGGCTTACCTTACTACAGCCTTCCAGCCCACCTCAACAGTTCCTGTGAATACTCCCTCGGGCCTGGCCTCACTCTCACCTACAAGGAGATTACACCTTCAGTATCTCTACGCCTGTCGTCACATTGCTGGTTTACACACCTGTAGCCAAGCAATTCAAGAGGGGCGACAGGTAGTAGATGGGAGAGACTGTTTCCAGGACCACTACTGGCCAGCCCTGAGGTGGTAATTGATCCTGTGTGGCAGCAAGCAGATTAATCTATGTTATCAAGGACCCATATTGGGCCCGCAGGAGATAAAGAGAAAGAGAGAGATAATGTTGACAAACCCAGTGGTTCCTCTTAAATAATTAATGTGTTCTTATAGAACAAACTAAAGAGAAATAGACTAGACTTATAAACAAATAAATAAACGGATGATGTGTTCACAGAGTATTAGTGGTTATTGATAGAGAAGGCTCCATGCCAATAGCTACCAAATAGATAAGATCTTATAGGAAGAGATTTGATTAACGTAACAGGGATTGAGATTTGAAATAGTTAAGCAACTATAAGGTTCAGTGGGAATAAAAGATAGTTGCAGATTGATTAGCTTCAGCTTAGGGAAATATATATAGGAAGGACACCAGTCCGAATGTGAAGGACACTAGTCTGAGTATTGTACCATATCTTATTGTTGTAAAGGAAACTGAATCACTATTCTTGTTAATTGGTATTCCGTCGGTTGAGCGGCAATAGAGAATAAGCCTAAAGTAGAATCTTGGAATTTGTATTAAATTTTAAAGGACGTATCTATTGCGTTAAGAGAAGTTATGTACGTATCCGGGAATAAGAGTAACGGATTAAGCGTTCAATAATGTTAAAGGATAAAGATTGTATCTTACGTGGAAACTTAGATGACCTACGGGTCTGTATTGTATTAGGGTTAAGATATTATATTGTACCAAGAGGGTTTTTGTTCAGGTGTAACGGACTATGCGTTCAAATGTGGTAAAGGGGGTTGTGAGATAAAGATTGTGTCTTACGTGGAGAATTAAATGACCTACGGGTCTGTATTGTATAAAGGATAAGACATTATATGGTGTGAAGAGAAATTATGTTCAGGTGTAACTGACCACGCGTCCACGCGTAAAGGGGTTGTGAGATAAAGAGGATATAGTCCGTGGGAATTAAGTGGTTTACGGGCCGGTGATATATTCAGGTATTATATTATATTAGGAGGGTTTATGTTTGTAATGCCTTGGTCTTAGTAATAGACATACAGGGGTTCGATAATTGTTATAATATTTAGGTAGTAGCATTTATGATTAAGATTTATACATGATTGTCTTTTGTCAGAGAAGCCCTGGTCTCGCAGTTAGACATCGGAGGGCACTGTATACATTATAAGTTCAGTCTGGTAACCTACAATGGATCTAAGTTGAAGTGAGTCATTACCTGAATAGCGGGAATCCAAATAGGTGGTAACGGGAGCTTTCGAGTTCCAAAGTACTATCTATTGCGGGTCGTCGAACTATTCAATTCGTGTATTGAACCCATTTCGACCCGAACAGAAAATTGGTTACTGGACTCGTATTAGCTTAGGAGTTTGGGCTGTTAAATAAAGTGTACAAAACCCAAATAACTGTCGAATTATTCCCCCACCTTAGTAGTGTGCTTGAACTTAGAAATTTAAGTACAACACTATATATATAGATATAATTATATATTAACATTGTACTCTTTAATTGTTTATAGGCAAAATACAGCATTATACTTGATTTGAATTGAATTTAACAGTATATCATGGGTGTTTATGGGACAATATACCGCAGACAGTTGTCGAAGTTCAAGTTGATAAACGGAGTGAGAACAGGATAGTATTTGTGGTAGAAGTGGTATCATAAATTAGATTAAATAGTTCTGCCAATTTGTATCCTCCTTAATGTTTGGGGAATTCTTGGAACTAACATTGATTAAAAAATACCGACTTTTCTTGATCAACTTAATAAACTAAATCGAACTGTTTTGAGAAACAAAACTTTATAATAACACAGGATAATATATAATTTACTAAATATTTATGGCAGAACACAACAGCACACACTTACCTACTCGGATAAAGTCAACACTTTCTCGAAGGGAATGTATAATGTTTGTATTTCTTGTGACCTTGACCTTAATGACATATACTGTTGGTTTGACCAATAATATCTGAGTTACGGCAAAACTCACAACAGTGGATAATATAATGGTGACTGAAAATGGGAATATGCATCTGAAACTGGTATTTAATATGGTTTAACCCTTTCACGCACAGGACGCAATTTGCGCCCTTCCTGGGATGACCATCAGGGTTGTTTAGAAACCTTTAGTTTAATTACTTCATCCTCTGCAGTTGTCTTTGAGTGAGCTGTGGGCAGAACACTAATTTTAACCCAGGAACTGCAGGGAGACTCTTAAGAGTTCCCCCGGCGGACTGCGGGAAGACTCTTAAGAGTCAGAGAAAAAAAAAATCAACTTTTGACATCGAAAAAACAAAAAAAAAAAAAACAAAAAAAAAAAAATTTATTTTTTGGCCCCTGGGCCATGCAAAATCTCAAGCCTTCCTCCCCTCCTTCCCCACTTTCCTCCTCTCCTTCAGTTATCACCTATTTTCCCTGTTATTCCCTTATTCTGAGGTATATATTCGTGCTAACATTAGCGAGTTGCAAGCAGGGTGTTGTCATCACTGATGGCAAGCGAGTGCAAGAGAGAGAGAGAGAGTATCGATCGACTGTGTCTCAGTGGCCTTGGGGGAAATTGGCGGGAAAGCAGCTTGCCTCACCCATACATTATACAACTCGCGGGCTATATCTCCGATTTTGACCATCCAAACGCTGTTTTCACTCGTTTTATTGTTGTTTCAGGTTTATAATCAACCTATAATAGGCGCATATGGATAAGTATTAATGCTATTAATGGTACAATGAATATTTTAGTGACGGAAACACCTCAAATACATGCGCACAGGGAGAGGTGTCTAATTACCCCCATGCGCACTTGTTAGGTTAAAGAGGTCATTATGAGATTGAGATAACTCTACTTATGAATGCTAAACGGCAACCCCACAGGATATCGAGAGGGTTAATCACCACAGCCAACACAATTATATAATTAAAACCTTCTATACCATAACATTACGTGCAGCGGATTGTTCAACTTGTATAGCTCTTGTACATGGTTGGTATCAACGATTTATACATAATATTATGGTTTTGAGAGACTAGCTATGTAAAATACAGTAAAATCAAAGTCCGGGAATTACAGTATGCCTGGCTTAGCTAGTTCCGTGTCATTGCCCTTTGAAACCTACAATGGGGAACTCCAGTAAATTATCCTACCTGGTGTGCGCCACATTTCCTACACTGCACATCTCTTACAACTTTAGAAGTTTTTAGAGTAGTGACATACTTCCTACAGAGATACAGCATATCTCCTACACACAAAAATCTAGGTTAGGGTTGGTTTGGTTTTGTATTTTGTCCTGCATAATGCCATGTGATCGCATTGATGAGTACTGATCATGTATAAGAATTGTAGAAAATATGCCAGTATAACTGTAGGAGTTACGCCGGATACACCGTTTGGTGTAGGAGATATGCTGGGTACTCAGTTTTTATGTAGGAAATATGGCCGAGTACATGTAGGATATGTGGCAGTAATCCAACTGTTGTAGTTTTGTAGGAGATGTGACTATGCCTTAAGATTATCTAGGTTACCACAGTTTACTTTTCAGTATGAGACGTCACACTCAACCATTAACTCTAGTTCCAATTGACTGCCTGGGTGGACAGAAGCATAAGGAGACAGGAACCCATCCTATCGTCCCATCAGACAATTGAACCTAGATCATTTCCAGTGTGAGTCGAACTCGTCACCATAGCGCTACAGGTCACCCATGATCATATAGCAATTCTACAAATACACAGCTGATTTTGAACTGTTTTAGTAAATTCAGCAATTCTTACTAATGCTTAATACAAAGAATTAAAATAGAAAACCTACTTTATAACGAAAACAAATATAAATAAAATAAAACTACTCTATAATCCTCTCTTAATGATAGTGGTTTGTTGTTGGCCACACAACTGTGGTGCAGGAATGTCTGGGTAAAGATAAGGAGCAGGTCTGTAGTTTAGGCCACACAAATTACTGCAACAAACTAAAGATTAATGAGGTTACCTGCCGTATAGGAAGGTGCAATAACCAGAATATCACTTGTACAATAGGAAGTAATATACAGTAGTGTGATATTGACACAAGTCAGTAAGCAATGGTAGTATGCCATTCGTCTGCCATAAACTATTCCACTACTTTATTATTGGGTGTTTTACACCAACCAACTTCACATCTAAAGTAAATATTTAAGGAATGGTGGCCACTGATAATATACTCTATCATAAACTAAATATATACTACTAGTGAACAATATTTAGATATTACTCACCTTAATAATTAAATATTTACGATACGATATTACTATTGCTAGAATTATGGCGGCAATATATACATACTATTCATCAAAGTAGGTATAGTTTTGCGCTGTCCAAAAGTACTAACATATGATCGCGAAAAACATGAGAACAATTATTATATACTCCAAATTATTAGTTATTTATAAATAGTTCAATCACTTCAAGCCATATCATATATTATGTATGACTACTCCTTTATCCTAGACAACTTTCTTCACCAGTATTAAATTAATTATTAAACCTACCCCACACCCCTAGGTCTCTAACTTCCCTGAACTCAAAAGGACCGCAGCCTTCACCTTATTCAAGCTACACTTGTAATTATATTATTTCTCTACTAGGATCTTAAAAGTCTTTCCAGACTTGAAATATATCCTTTGACGATATTAATATAGAAACTAATTCGTCTTTGGAATAAGAAGAGAGCCATACAATAATTGTCTTGCCATGATAGGATTAAAGTATTATCTAAATTCAACCAATTATAGTATGAAGTAAGCAATACATCGAGGTAATAATGTCTGTATTATCATATATATTTGTGGATATGTATCAAATACAATAGATAGCCATAACTTCTCATTACGACTTACTATCGACACAAGTCTCTCTTGAACCATTAAAAGAAACTTATATAGTTTTACATTCCTGCACAACTTCCATCTTATGATTCCAGACGTTGCGTCAAATACACCGATTTCAAATTCTTAAGCGCTGTGGTGTCAAAAATGGAAAGATTAATCTGAGTGAGAAAAACAAATGTTGCAAATAGGAACGTGTTGTCCAATATTGTTTCCCAATACTACCAAATTACCGAATGTTTATATTCCTCTTCTATTCCTCCCCTTCACTCTTCTCTAACACAAAATATGAAATCGACATTTAGCGTTATAGAATGGGGGAACTGTGAAAGAGAGTAGGGTATAAATTAGGACAAATGCGTGAAAACTCCAAGGCGAAAAAAGACTAATAGTAATGGTAGTTGGGCATCGTAACCACTCGGCCATGAGCGGATATAAGGGAAGCAATCTTATTTCATATTTGAAGAGCCAGGTTATAGTCTCCATACACGTGGCAAGTTTGTGTTTAGACTTCAACCATGACTATATTACACATCCCCCCCCCCCCCCCCCCCGCCAACTCGGCTAAGTGAATCGATTTATTCGTCCGGGCAATATTACAAAACCTCTCTGAATGACAAATATTTAAATATATTGTCAGACAGGTTGGATGAGAGGTATCCGCGAAACCTGCTTCTTCAAATAAGAACTTAGGTTGCTTCCCATAAATCCGCTAATGACCGAGTGGTTACGGTGCCCAACTCTCCCAAATATACCAAGAGTGAGTGGGATCGAATCCTGGTCAGGATACCTCTCACCCAACCTGACTGACATCATCATTAGACTAATAATATTGTAGTTTAACAATGAGAGCACACTAAACATAAAAACATCGGAAATAAAACAATAATCAATTACATAAAGCAAAAGAAAAGGCAGATACACGTAATTACGGGCACAAATATGCCAGGAAAAAGTACAAGAAAGACACAACAAGTAGAGAGAAAATAAGAGAAAACTGAAGGAGACACTATCATAAATACCTATGAACTGCTATTAACATTTCTAGGTAGAAGTGCCATATGTATTATTTCTACATTCTTATGTATTATTAAATGTATTATTACTGTAGGCCTATGTTTAAGAACTGGTAAAATAGATTATGGACATCATTCTCCAGGCTTTCGAAAGTTCACTTTGCTCAATATCAAGAAGAGTACGTTTTCGCTCAAGCTTCATTGTAGAATTGCATTTTAAGTATTTCTTAGTGGCGGCAAAAGTGATGTGTTTTCGTTAGTGTTAATTGTAATGTATTGAAGTTGAGTCTGCCAGGAAATATTGAAGGTTGACTCTGAAACTGCCAAGAAAAGGTACATTTTTGAAAACATTTATCATAGGCTAGAAATGTGTGTATGTGTGTGGGTGGATATGTGTGTGTGTGTGTGGTGTGTGTGTGTGTGGTGTGTGTGTCTGAAACAAACACAAAATGATCTATAGGGAGACAAATACAAACTTATATAATTAACTAATACAAATATATAGATAAATAAATATACATCTCCACTTAAGGCTAAATTAGAGAACATGTGTGATGGAAAACATTGGCTAAAATGGTTACCAGGCTTCATTAAACCCCAGCCAAACTACATATGTGACTTCTCCTTTATGAACAGTGGTGGTGGGTCTCTCTGTGTGGAAGACTACTGTATATTGTGATAGACTCTTACTATAACTGTGTCACCTTTGTGGTACTTGTCAACGGGAACCACACAACTGAGGGGACCCTTGGGGAAACATAAAAAGAGAGAGAGAGAGTCGTATGAGTGTGTGTGTGTAGTGTATAGTTAGTGTGTGTGTGAGATATATATAGATATAGAGTCGTATGAATGTGTGTGTGTGTGTGTATGTATGTGTGTGTGTGTGTAGTGCATATTTATTGTAAGTGTGAGATAGCTAGAGAGAGAGAGAGAGAGAGGGCAAGATCGAGAGAGACAGATAAGCAGGCCTAGGGGTACGACAACAATTAGCTTACTAGGGCGTGTAAACAGCTTAAGGGGTAGTGGTTATTTGTTGGTCTACTTATTTATTTATTTACTTATTTGTTTATTTTTCTCGCTAGGCCTGCATCAATCTTAAAGAAACACTCCCTAGACCACTTTTCAGGATAAATATGTACATTTTCGGTAGACAAATTTCCCGGCCGGAGGCCGATTCTTTCTAATATTACAGGCTCGCTATATCTCGCCAGGAAAAAAAAAATACCTAAATGGCACGAAAGGTCTGAATTTTTACTTATATATGGGGTGAAAGTTCTCAAATTCGCCAAACTAAAGGAACGAACGTTTAAATTATTAAAACTAATGGGTCTAATCATGAGGGAGAAGGGAGGCCAGAAAAAGCAACTACCCCCTTAAGAATTAGTAAAATAGGGTATACGTAAACATCCGGCTAGTGTGTTCTGAAGCTCCACTTGCCCAGAAAAACGCTGAACTTTCCGCGGAGATGAAACTAATGCGCGGAGAGTTAGCTAAGAATATGGTGAATGCTGGAGGGGGAGGAAAAGTGGGAGGACCTGGAGGAAGATTAGGAAGAGTGGGATGACGTGGAGGCAGATTAATCAGAGTGGGAGGACGAGGAGGAAGATTAGGCAGAGTGGATTGACGTGGAGGAAGATTAGTCAGAGTGGGAGGACGTGGAGGAAGATTAGGAAGAGTGGGATGACGTGGAGGAAGATTAGTCAGAGTGGGAGGACGTGGAGGAAGATTAGGAAGAGTGGGATGACGTGGAGGAAGATTAGTCAGAGTGGGAGGACGTGGAGGAAGATTAGTCAGAGTGGGATTACGTGGAGAAAGATTAGTCAGAGTAGCATGACGTGGAGGAAGATTAGTCAGAGTGGGAGGACGTGGAGGAAAATTAGGAAGAGAGGAAGATAAAGTGAGAGGACGTGGATATCAAGGTTAGGCAGAGAGCAAGGAACAGTGGAAGTAGATTAGGAAGAGGGGGGTGAAAAGTGGAAGGACATGGAGGAAGATTGGGAAGAGGGGAAGGAAGGGTAAGGCGAAGAAAGGAGGGAGTATGGAAGATAAGAAAGATGGGTATGAGGAGATGAATGAAAACCTTATAATCAACTGTAACATTAACTTAGAAAAGTTGACAACAACAATAGAAACACCATTCGAGAAGGAGCACTTTATTGCCAATGTTACCGCAGAAAGCTTCTTTAGGTCACTGTGTTTCTATTAATTAATTAAAATCAACTATTCAGGGAGCTGATAATGGTTGAGTAAACAGTTCTTATGACATTGTTTAATCATATACACTTTCCACAAACATGTTTTTTTTCTGGAGTGTAAACTTTAATGGAAGGGGTACACCAATGTCGTTGATGTTGTTCATGCTTTGGACGCAGCTGCCTTGGGTATTCATGGAGAAAATTGTAAAGGATCTGGTGATTACAAGTTATCATTGATGTTTATGGTCCAAGAGGAATTATTATAGTTTGTATTAAGGTGGTCCAGGAACGGTGAAAATAATGGTACTATACTCTGTTCCAAACATGTTGGCCAAAACTCTTGAACATTAACCTCTATACATGTAACTCACAAATGACTAGAATAATAGAGCTATTATTTCTACCATATATATTTTGGGAAGGATCAGCCACGGAATAGATGTGGAAATGTACAGCCCATTTACTCTAGCCCCTTTTGAGTTACAGAGTTAAGGATTGACGATTGCTGGCCTACCAATTTGGAACGGTATAGTGGAGGTAACGACAGCCTTAATGATAACTAGGTGGTAGTTGTCATAATGGAAGTGTTGAAATAATATTAGTGATCGTGATGGTGGTGGAGGTGATTGTATACAGTATATAATGTCGCTAAAATCAATACACAGACTTATCGACAATCATGTATTTTGCAATATGCGGGTGATGCATTTATGCGATACTGTGTGTATGCAGTTTAAACGCTCAGTTTTGCATTTGTTTGTATGTGTGCGTTGCATTATGCAATTTTGCGTTTACACATTTCTGCATTTGTGCATTATGCATGTTTGGGTGTATGCATTATGCATGTTTGGGTGTATGCATTATGCATGTTTGGGTGTATGCATTATGCATGTTTGGGTGTATGCATTTTAACTTTTAGACGTGTTCATGCTTATACGTTCATGCGTGTGTGTTATATGGTTTCTGCACTTTTGTGTTAATACAATTATGTATTCAATAACTGACCGTATTTTGCTTAATGATGAATTCTTAACCTACTTTCTACTATGATATTTCCTAATAAACCATCTGGTTGTAGCTAGAATTACTACATTATTGAGAAAGAAAGTAAAGTTTTCCACAAATCAATATTATGTCCACACTCTTAATAGTAATTCTCTAAATATATAATGCAGGTATTAAAGTATGAACATTATGCAGTACTTATTTTTTATAAGTCAACATACTTTATAATTAACTGTCTGGGAAACTTTAAGAAGTTGGAAGAACATATTTTATACAAGTATGAGGAAGTCATTTGGTTGGAGTGGTTAGCATGCCAGAATCGAAGGACTTCTACTCTACTTTACATAATGGTTTTGATGGTCTGAATGAAAAGGTGGGGGACTAATTGGCTTGGATAACGGGAGGTTTGTTGTACCCCCTTCTCCCTCATGCTTAGCCACATTAGTTTGGCGATTTTAAGACCTTTAGCCCCATTACTTTGTCAATATTAAGATCTTTCGTGGCATTTAGGTGTCGATTTTATCCTGACAAGCGATAGTGTTCCTGTAATTTTATAGGAATCGGCCTTCGGCCAGAACATTTCTCTACCGAACAATAATGATATACATTTATTTTGAAAAGGGAGGGGATATTAGGAGTTTTGTTTTTCTGTTTTATTTTTGTTTTATGTTTAGCTTGGTAGAGATCTTAGAGTATTTTGCTGTTTTGCTATGCTTGATTGGAGTCTAGCAAGCAAAGTAAAACAGTCATTCCTGTATACTGTGTCTCGTCTAGTAGGTGAATTTTACAAGGATTCCTAGTTTCCCGCCCCCCAATAATAATATCAAAATATATATTCCTAATTCCTAAGGGAGTGGATATAAATGATCTTAAGAATACTGAGACAGATATATTGAACTAATGTGAATGAGGAAGAGATTGAAGAGACTGTCACTATGTGAGGAAAACTAAGATCTCTCTCAATGTTTTCACTGGTATATTGTGGCTGGATCCTTAATGGCTTGGCTGTTGACGTAGACCCTCGATAACCCGACAGTTGTATTGTCTTACCTCTAATAATGAGATGTGTCTACCGTGATAATGAAAGAGAGATAGAGAGAGAGACGCAAAATATACAGCAACATTCCTTCGCCTTCGCCATTAATATCGTAGGCCTAAACTTTCCTCTGGGATAGGCAGGTATTGTCGTTGATCAATAAAGGCTCGTAGTGATTGTATATCACATGTACATAATTATATATGACGACAAACCTTCTTACCAGGCTCCGTGTGTCATAATAACCGTGAGTGTTATTACCTTCCCCTCCCTACCCAATAACGTTATGGGAAACAACAACACTCTCAAAGATCAAAGGTATAGGCATACAACAGGTAAATATACTTATGTTGGGTACATTGATAGTGATTTATATTAAACTATTGTATTTTCACATGTTTCCCCGTATACTATAGTATGTTCATTAGAATTAGGCCAAAAAGTATGACCACTAACCAATATTAGGCTACTATACAACGACTAGAGTAATCGAGTTGATACATCTAATATTTGGGAAGAGTTGGCCAAGGAATACGGGTAGAAATTTACAGCCCATTTGCTTCAGCATTTCTTGAGTTACAGAGCTTAGAAGTTACGATTTCTGGCCTACCTATAATGAATAGACTGATGGGGTTATCACTACCAATATCCCTTCATAGATAAATTTATCATGGACACTTTAAGCACCCTGTGCATACCTACTTTAACCTAATTTAGTATAGAGAAAATTCACGCTATTATACCTCCCTTCTTCTAAAAAAAGTAATGTATAGGATCAATCGCATCTCTCTCTCTCCCCCCACCGTCCCCATAAACACTGTAATATCACCACATCTCCTCCGGGATATTGCTACTTCCATTATGATACATGAGAGACTAACCGGGGAGGGATATTATTGGTAAGGGGGTATGGTTGTGTTTTCTAGATTCTCTTCTCCCTCATGTTTCACCCTAATTGTTTTCAGATTTAATGTCATTCCTTCCATTTTTTTGGCGATTTTAAGATCTTTCACTCTATTTCTTTGCCATTATTAGGACCTCTCGTACCATTTAGGTGTAAATTTTTCCTGGCGAGCCATAGCCAGCCTGTAATTTTAGGGGGAACCAACCTTTGGCCACTACATTTTTCTACCGAAAAAATTAGACATTGATCTCAAAGGGGGGGGGGGTCTAAAGTCTGTATGTGTGTGTGTTTGTGTTTTGTTTTGTTTTTTAACTTGATGGAGGTTTAGCCAGGAAAAAAAAAATATATATATATATATATATATATATTATATACATATATCTATATATATATATATATATAGATTATATATAATATATATTATATATATATATGATATATACAGTATATATGGTATATATATATATATATATTATATATATATATATATATATGTATATATATATTCTTTATACAGTATATATAATACATATATATTATATATATATATATATATATATATATATATATATATATATACTGTATATATATATATATATTTTTTTTTTCTTTAATACATACGAGGTTGAAAGAAATGGCAATTTCTGCGTTGGAAATTTTTTTATTCAAAGTTTCCAGGTCTCTGATGAGTTTTCGCTGGGTGGCAGGAAGTAGATGAATGAGATGAGCAAAATTCATGGTGGTACAGGGTTACATTAATGTACATGATGATACAGGATATACGACGCGTTTCACTGGACAACCAGCATTATCAAGTAAGGATAGAATGATATAAAAGGTAAACAGGAAGGGTATATATAGAGGGTGGAGGATCAGAAGAGGCGAAAATCAGGGGGCAAAAGTCTGCTATTGGTGGAGGGCTATTCTGGGAGAGAGAAAGAGAGAACCGCTTCATGCATGCGCACTTGATGCGGGCAGGTGGTGGCCGGTTGGCGGGGTCGAAGCTGATTGGCTGCGTGTCGAGGGGCGTGGCCTAAGTTGCGTATTACGTGTGGCGCCGGCAGAAGACGAAGGTGAAGGAGGTAGCGCGGGGGGCTGCGTCAAGGGCACCGGGGGACGTTAGGTCCTGTAGGAAAGTGCCTTTTGGCAGAAGGAAGGATCTGAAGGTCAGAGTTTGGTTGTTGATGTTGGGATGTAAGGCTTGGATATATAATGCTTCGAGTATAGGTAATCTCCTTGGGTCACTTTCTTTATCGAGTATGGTGGTGTGTTTCTCTAACTCGTTGCGTGTGAGGTGGGGGTGGTTAGGGGTGAGATAGTTGTCTTTGATGGCTCCAGCCTGAAGATGAAGAGTTAACCGACGTGAAAGACGAATCTGCATCATACCAATATAGGAATGAGGTCCACAGTCCTCATAAATACAGGTATGTTGGTAAATGACGTGATCGTCGGTCATCGGGCTCTTTATCTTGGTGGAAGCTGGTTTGTTGCGGAGAACGAGGTTGGAGGTCTTGGGGGATTTGTAATAAATTATTAATTTGATTTTGTTTTCCGGGTTGGTTGGGTGGACATGCTTGGAGATTATTTCTTTTAAGACGGCCTCGTCATTTTTGTGTTCAGAGGACATAAAATTGCGGTAGAAGATCTTAATTTCATTGGGGGGGTCAATGTTGGGAGGGCATTAAGTGTACCATTTTTCAAGATGGTGGTTGATGGTGCTGGAGATGTCGGATTTGGAGTATCCATTATTCACTAAAACTTGGGATAGTCTTTCTAGTTCCTGGTGGGTGTCGGCCCTGGTAGAGCAGTGCGTGAGGGCTCTCCTTACATAAGCGGAGATGGAGGATAGAAGATAACGGCGGGGGCATTCACTATCGCCGTTGAGGCATTGTCCTGTGTTAGTTGGTTTAGTGTAGACAGTGGTTTTGAACCCATGGTCGTTCAGAGCTACGAGGATGTCGAGGAAGGGGAATTGTCCATTGTTTGATTTTTCAAAGGTGAAGTTAAGTCCGGAGGAGGTCATGAAGCGACGCTGGAGTTCCTGTAGTTCGTGGAGGTCCTTGATTTGCACAAAGATGTCATCCACGTATCTACAGTAGACGGCGGGTCGTTGGGCAGCTAGGAGCTCTTCCTCGATGGTACCCATAAAAAAGTTCGCAAAAAGAACTCCTAGGGGGCTGCCCATCGCCACACCGTCTATCTGCTTGTACATGTTGCTCCGGGGGCAAAGGAAGGGGGCCTCCTTGGTACATAGCTCCAGTATTGTTTTCAGGGCCTTCTCCGGGATGTCCAGTGTTGGTGTATCAGGGCAATGGTAAATTCGACGTAGAATCATGTCAATGGTCCTATCCACTGGCACGTTGGTGAACAGGCTTTCTACGTCGAGAGAGGTGATTGTGTGGTTGTTGTTCCGGGGGGCGTCTCGTAAAATTTCCAAGAAATCGTGGGCTGAGTTAAGGTTGTATTGGCTGGGCACGTAGGGGGTGAGGAGGTTGTTCAGGGTCTTGGCGATCTGGTAGGTGGCAGTGGGGATCTGGGAGATGATGGGGCGGAGGGGGTTCCCAGGTTTGTGTGTTTTGATGATTCCGTACGCATAACCAGGGGTGTATTCTCCGACAAGTTTTTTAAGGTGGACCCCTCCTTGTTTGGCATTGATGGCGGTGATGGTGGTGTTGGCAGTACGTTTGATTTCGTCGGTTGGGTTGCGGGTGATCTTTTTAAATTTGGTGTTGTCACTTAAGATGACGTCCATTTTTCTAAGATATTCCTCCTTGTCATGAATCACGAGGCAGGAAGCTTTATCCGCACGACGGATGATGATGTTGGGGTTGTCTCTTAATTGTTTGGCAGCTTGGAAGTGTTGTTTGTTGAGGATTTTTCTATGGTGAGTTCCTCTGGTTTTGGCGGCTTCAGCCAGGAGAGTAGGTTGTAGGGCGGGAGTAGTGGTGACCTTGCCATCCTTCTTGAGTCGTAGGATGTCGTCCAGGAGGATTTCCGTTTCTAGGCGTTTCCGGTGGGGGCCAGGTTTGGAGCTGTAGTGGCAGTTGAGGCCTTTGTTGAGGAGGTCTTCTTGGTCCAGGGTCAGAATGGTGTTAGTCAGGTTTATGTATCCTTTAGTTGGTTCGGAAGTTTTATGTTTCCGCCATAGAGACGGGCAAGCTTTTTTATGGTTGTGTTTTCGGCTTGTCTTCTGTGTTGTTCAAGGAATTGTTCGAGGGCTGTGTTGATTTCGGCTTTGAGGTGGTCTGGAGGGGTTTCGTCTTCCCAAATCCGTAGAAGAGCATCTCGTTCTTTACGAAGGTTGTTGGCGAGCTCTCGTTTTTAATTATTTCGTCCTTCACCAGTTCTTCACGAAACTAGAGGGTGCTGGTGCGATGTCTGGCATTCTCGTGAAGTTTTATGTTAATAAAGCCAGGTAATACATTTTCTATATTATTAATACATACAAGGTTGAAAGAAATGGCAATTTCTGCGTTGGAAATTTTATTATTCAAAGTTTCCAGGTATCTGATGAGTTTTCGCTGGGTGGCAGGAAGTAGATGAATGAGATGAGATTGACCTTCAGATCCTCCCTTCTGCCAAAAGGCACTTTCCTACAGGACCTAACGCCCCCCCTCGCCCCCCGGTGCCCTTGACGCAGCCCCCCGCGCTACCTCCTTCAGCTTCGTCTTCTGCCGGCGCCACACGTACTACGCAACTTAGGCCACGCCCCTCGACACGCAGCCAATCAGCTTCGACCTCGCCAACCGACCACCACCTTCCCGCATCCAGTGCGCATGCGTGAAGCGGTTCTCTCTTTCTCTCTCCCAGAATACCCCTCCACCAATAGCAGACTTTTGCCCCCTGATTTTCGCCTCCTCTGATCCTCCACCCTCTATATATACCCTTCCTGTTTACCTTTTATATCATCAACACTATTGCACTGACTTCCGCCTCTCCACTCGCTTTGTACCACCACTACCATGGCCACCAGCAATACCACAACCAGTGGTAAAGTTAAATGGTACAATTTTAAAGCAGGCTATGGCTTCATTACCACAACCAACAATGAGGATATATTTTGTCACCATTCCAATATCAACAACAACAACAAAAGCAGCAAGAAGGCCTCGTTGGAGAATGGCGAATCAGTGGAATTCAACATCTATTCCGGGAGGAAGGGACCTGAAGCCATTAACATCAAAGGCCCTGAAGGAGCCCCAGTCAAGGGCTCCTCATTCTCCCCCCGGAATCATCCACCAAAGGCGACAACAACAACTGCAGCAGAGGGGGAAGCAGTTCTAAGGGCAAAGATCTATGCCTGCATTCAATCAGCTATAGCCATCGCTGGTTCGGATGAGCTTAGAATTTGCCAGCTGATCCCCTATCTGCTGCAGTACAACAACCTGCCTACAATCATCATTCCTCAGGAGGCTTTCTCTGCAACTCCAACAACCACCAAGAGGAAGTCACCAAAGAGGAAGAAGCCCACCAAGACCCAAGAAGACCCAGCTCCACCAAAGAAGCCGAGGAGTGCTCCAAAACAACAACTGCTTCTGCCAAGACCTATCAGTCTAGACAGAAGCCAAAAGGGGCACTCCTTCACAACATCAGCAGCTTCAGCTTTAACTTCAATTAAGGAGAAATCAACACCATCATCACCAACACCGGAGTCGACCTGCCATCAAATGGAGACACAGCAATCGGATGAAGAAGACTCTGAGGAAGAAGAGGTGGATGTCGAGCTACTGGATGCTGAAGAACAAGAAGAAGACAAGACCTCCTCCACTCCGATCCAGGCTACCACCTCATCACCAGAACCGACCATCATGACAACTCCTCTCCCTCCTGTTCTAACACCACAAGTTGTGAGGGAGAAGCAGCCAGATTATGACCCAAACTTTGCTTGTGTGACAGATGAACAATTTATAAGTTTTGCAGAAGACCTTGAAACTTGTACTCTAGATGAAATGAAACAAAAATACCCCTCTACCTGGCTACATGAATCGAGACTAACACCGGAGGGCAGAGCACGCGTATCCATCAAGAATCTTCAGCTTCACCATCCGCTTCATAAACAACACCATCTCCCACCTTCACCAACATCAACGGCCTTTCCACACCACCAGCACCACCTAGCACTCCACAAGATGCACTGATACTCGTCGACTACTCTTACTTATCACATCCAAGAATCACCAAAGAATTGCAAGGAGGACGGCCCTCCACCTTTTACTCTTCAACTTTGCTCTTCATTTCCATCTTTACTTCTCTCTAATCCTTAGAGACCTCTCACCTCCCCAACCTGACTATCCCCCCACCAGTTCCAGCTTATATCATTCTATCCTTACTTGATAATGCTGGTTGTCCAGTGAAACGCGTCGTATATCCTGTATCATCATGTACATTAATGTAACCCTGTACCACCATGAATTTTGCTCATCTCATTCATCTACTTCCTGCCACCCAGCGAAACCTCATCAGAGACCTGGAAACTTTGAATAATAACATTTCCAACGCACAAAATTGCCATTTCTTTCAACCTCGTATGTATTAAAGAAAATGTATTACCTAGCTTTACTAACATATATATATATATGTTATATATATGTTATATATATATATATATATATGTATATATATATATATATATATATGTATATATATATATATATATATATATATATATATATGTATATATATATATATAATTATATGTACATGTATATCTTAGTAAAGCCAGGTAATACATTTTCTTTAATACATACGAGGTTGAAAGAAATGGCAATTTCTGGTTGGAAATTTTATTATTCAAGGTTTCCAGGTCTCTGATGAGTTTTCGCTGGGTGGCAGGAAGTAGATGAACGAGGTTAGCAAAATTCATGGTGGTACAGGGTTACATTAATGTGCATGATGATACAGTATATACGACGCGTTTCACTGGACAACCAGCATTATCAAGTAATGATAGAATTATATAAAAAGTAAACAGGAAGGGTATAATAGAGGGAGGAGGATCAGAAGGGGCGAAAATCAGGGGGGCAAATGTCTGCTATTGGTGGAGAGATATTCTAGGTGTGTTAGTGAGAGATCCGCGTCACGCAGGCGCACTGGATGCGGGAAGGTGGTGGTCGGTTGGCGAGGTCGAAGCTGATTGGCTGCGTGTCGAGGGGCATGGCTGGAGCCATCAAAGACCACTATCTCACCCCTAACCACCCCCACCTCACACGCAACGATTTAGAGAAACAACCACCATACTCTATAAAGAAATAGACCCAAGGAGATTACCAATACTCGAAGCGTTAAATTTCCAAGCCTTACATCCTAACATCAACAACCAAACTCTGGACCTTCAGATCCTCCCTTCTGCCAAAAGGCACTACCCTACAGGGCCTAACGCCCCCCCTCGCCCCCCGGTGCCCTTGACGCAGCCCCCTGTGCTACCTTCTTCAGCTTCGTCTGCTGCCGGCGCCACACATACTACGCAATTTAGGCCACGCCCCTCGACACGCAGCCAATCAGCTTCGACCTTGCCAACCGACCACCACCTTCCCGCATCCAGTGCGCCTGCGTGACGCGGAACTCTCAATACCACACCTAGAATATCTCTCCACCAATAGCAGACATTTGCCCCCTGATTTTCGCCCCTTCATTACTTTATAATGCTGGTTGTCCAGTGAAATGCGTCGTATATCCTGTATCATCATGAACATTAATGTAACCCTGTACCACCATGAATTTTGCTAACCTCATTCATCTACTTCCTGCCACCCAGCGAAAGCTCATCAGAGACCTGGAAACTTTGAATAATAATATATATATATATATATATATATATATATATATATATATATATATATATTATATATATATATATATATATATAATTATATATATATATATACTAAATAAATTGACCAAAAAAACAATCATCCCCCGTAAAGGAGAAACAAGTTGGTGGAGGAAAGTAGACATAGCAAGAGGCAGTGTTATTTATCTTATACCTCAAACCCTGGAAGATCATAGCGCATTTAGACAGTTTATTGGGGATAGTTTTATACGATTTCAAAGAGCTAAGGAAGGATCTCTGTGAATTGAAAGGGTAATGGTTATCTCAATTAAACCTCTAACTATCACTATGCACTTCCTAATCTAAAAACTCGTCCAATGATAGCCAGAATAAACTGGCATAACGCGTCATGAGCCTCAATGGGTTAATACTTGGAATAACCCTATACAATGCCAGAATAAATAATGCAGACCCTTGAAAATAATTGGATCATTTATAGCGGATAACACGTCTACAATGCTACAGTATACCCTGTTCCAAATAGGTACGCCAGACATTGTGACCCTTAACCAATTTATATCAAAAAGCGCTGGAGCAAATAGGCTATACATTTCCACACCTATTCCCTGGCTGGCCCTTCCTATATGGTACAAATATTAGCTCATTCTTGCTCCTGTGACGCCGGCTTAACATTTGTTGTACCTGTGCCGTCCTTTTAACTTTCTTCTAGCTACTATAACACGGATGTATTCAGTTAAAATAGGGCATCCAGTAATTAATAGATTTAACCATTGTTACTACCACAGATCCTACTTAAACTCCATAAAATCATCAAAATTATAACTATAATATAATTAACAAGACGTCGCCGATACAGAAGGGCTTAGCACTTTCAATAGTGTGTTACTTTAAGAATTCCTTGTATCCCGGCCTAATTGTAAACTTGAATCTCATTAGAAAATGTTACGTTTACCTTGATCATAAGAATCAACTTAACATACGGGTAGCCTAACATGACTATTCCAACACTTAACATACGGGTAGCCTAACAAGACTATTCCAACACTTAACATACCGGTAGCCTAACAAGAATATTCCAACACTTAACATACCGGTAGCCTAACAAGAATATTCCAACACTTAACATACGGGTAGCCTAACAAGAATATTCCAACACTTAACATACGGGTAGCCTAACAAGAATATTCCAACACTTAACATACGGGTAGCTTAACAAGAATATTCCAACACTTAACATACCGGTAGCCTAACAAGAATATTCCAACACTTAACATACGGGTAGCTTAACAAGAATATTCCAACACTTAACATACCGGTAGCCTAACAAGACTATTCCAACACTTAACATACGGGTAGCCTAACAAGAATATTCCAACACTTAACATACGGGTAGCCTAACAAGAATATTCCAACACTTAACATACCGGTAGCCTAACAAGACTATTCCAACACTTAACATACGGGTAGCCTAACAAGAATATTCCAACACTTAACATACGGGTAGCCTAACAAGAATATTCCAACACTTAACATACCGGTACTCTAACAAGAATATTCCAACACTTAACATGCCGGTAGCCTAACAAGAACATTCCAACACTTAACATACGGGTAGCCTAACAAGACTATTCCAACACTTAACATACCGGTAGCCTAACAAGACTATTCCAACACTTAACATACGGGTAACCTACCAAGACTATTCCAACACTTAACATACGGGTAGCCTAACAAGACTATTCCAACACTTAACATACGGGTAGCCTAACAAGACTATTCCAACACTTAACATACGGGTAGCCTAACAAGACTATTCCAACACTTAACATACCGGTAGCCTAACAAAACTATTCCAACACTTAACATACCGGTAGCCTAACAAGACTATTCCAACACTTAACATACGGGTAGCCTAACAAGACTATTCCAACACTTAACATACCGGTAGCCTAACAAAACTATTCCAACACTTAACATACGGGTAGCCTAACAAGACTATTCCAACACTTAACATACCGGTAGCCTAATAAAACTATTCCAACACTTAACACACTGGTAACCTAACAAGACTATTCCAACACTTAACATACCGGTAGCCGAACAATACTATTCCAACACTTAACATACCGGTAGCCTAACAAGACTATTCCAACACTTAACATATCGGTAGCCTAACAAGACTATTCCAACACTTAACATACCGGTAGCCTAACAAGACTATTCCAACACTTAACACACTGGTAACCTAACAAGACTATTCCAACACTTAACATATCGATAGCCTAACAAGACTATTCTTACACGCTAGACGAGTAAAGACGAACAAAGCCTAACAAGACGATTCCAAGACATTAGACAAGTTTAACGACACCAGATATTATGAAGAAGAAAACAAGACGCAGTATTGGAATTAGTATTATTTGGAATTATATTTTGTCTAGATAATGTTTAACTCTCTCTCTCTCTCTCTCTCTCTCTGGAATTCACACAAACGTGACACACCATTATATAATGTTTACACCGAACTATTGATTTTGACTAACCTACACGCAGGGTTGATTCCCAGCAGGCCACTAACATTGGTAATATGAAGACCGTGAACATACCGGTGTGATAGTTGCAATATAAACACTGTTTCGTGTTAGTGGTTCAAATTATTTAGCAAATATATATGTTATGGCTTTACAATTTAAAACCAATGTTATTCCATTCACTTTCAAAACCTGTACCGATATACAACGATTACCATGATGCATTTATTCGCCTGGTAATATTCTCCCTCCCATACCCCAACTTCATTCTATCTATCTATCTATTGCCTGACGCCGTGATCCCCGAAGGGGTGGCCACGAACGAACCGCCCCCATGCACCTCTGTCCCCAGTCAGTCGACGCCCCTCCCCCCAACCAGCACCGCCTTCGTTCATGTACTTCCTCACTCCATCCTTCCACCTCTCATTCGGTCTACCTCTCCCTCTCTGTCCCTCCACCTCGCTCTCGTACACCCTCTTAGTCATTCTCTCGCTTTCCATATGTTCCATATGGCCGAACCATCTCAAGTTGTTCCTTTTCACACTTTCCAGCACATCTACCTCCACACCACACCTCCTTCTTAATTCCTCATTAGTCTGTCTATCCCTCCATGTAACTCCGCACGCACTCCTTAAGTAATTAATTTCCACTGCTCTCACTCTTGGTTTGAGTCTCTCAACCAACGTCCATGCTTCGCTTCCGTAAGTCAGTGTCGGGATTACCACACTGTCATGCAAGGACTTCTTCACTTCCATACTGACCACCCTATTTCTTGTTACTGCTTTTAGTGTTCCTACAACCCTCTTCCCCTGTTGTACCCTCTCCCACACTTCTTCATCCATAGTCCATCTTTACTCAACACACTGCCCTTATCATTCCTTATCCTTATGTTTTCAATCGTAGAATTGATATTAAAGGTAAATAGGCTGCCAGCCAATCAACGCGCTCCCTTTAAACCAGCTGAGTTTGACAATCTGGACTCTGGAGGTAAACATGCCACACCTTCCCGGCCGACCAATCAGAAGCCTCCGTTTTCGGAGCTGACAGCTACGTGTACAGCTTCACGTTTAAACTCGCTCTCTCCACAGGCCGTTTCTTCTAGTTGCAATCGGTCTAATGCATCAGTGCCAGCCCTATACTCCCGTAAGCCACTAGGCTTCCAGGAACTTATTATGGAGAGAAAAGAGTTGAAGCGAAGGAAAGAAATATTCAAGCCGCGCGGCCAAAACATCGACTGGCCGAGCAGGCGGCTCAGTCAATCACAGCGCCGGAAAGCGGGAGGCGGGGCTATATCAAGGGGGTGGGGGAGACTGCAGAGTTCATTCACCTCTCGGACTCCACTGGGCTAACTTCTTGCAACCCACATTCTCTCCCTGGCTTGGGAACCCATGGAAACTTGGATCCACTTGTTCCAGCCTTCCAGCCCACACCACTTGTTCCAGTAAAGTCCACCTCGGGCCTAGCATCACTCTCCCCTACTAGGCGGATACACTTTCAGTATCCGGCCGCCTGTCGTAACATCGCTGGCTTGCACACCTACAGCCAAGCGATTCAAGAGGGACGACAAATAGTAGATGGGAGCGAAGATTTCCAGTTGAGCTATTGGCCGGCTCTGAGGTGGTGAAGATGTTCCAGTCAATACCTAAGACTGTCTTATATAATTTATGTAAAGGACTCATATTGGGCCCGAACCATATTTCAAGAAAGAGGGAAAATGCTTGACAAACCCAGTGGTTCCAACCAATAATAATTGATGTGTTCTTATACGACAATATAAAGAGAAAGATACTAGACTTATGTAAATAAATAAAATTAGGATGTCATAAGAGAAAAATAGATATTCTTGATAGAGAAGGGTCCATGCCGGTTAGGTATCAATAGTATAGGATCTTGTATGGCAGCAAATAGATATTAACATTAAAGTAAGAGGGGATAATTTATATATAGATAAGCAACTATAGGGCTCAGGGGAATAAAGAATAGTTGCAATTAGATCAGCTTTAGTTTGAGAAATAGATAAGGAGGACACTAGTCCGTATGATCAACTATATCTTTGTGTTATAAAGGAAACATTATCAACCATATTGTTTAAAGGAATATTCCGTCGGTTCCGTGGTAAGCGTTACAATTATTAAGTCCAGGATAATATTGTAATCATAAAATATATGTAGAGGATTAAGCGGTGAATATTGTTCATGTAGGTGTTTTGAGATACTGATCATATCAAGCCATTTGTTGAGATGTATTATTGGAATAGGTGGTATACGTGGCATACGGACTTATTGGTAATAGGGTTAAGAGAATATATATCGAGGTCATGTGTAGTAACGCCCTGGTCTTTTGAGTAGATATATTATAATTATAGGGTTAAGAGAATATTTAATATAAGAGTGTCATATGTAGTACCGCCCTGGTCTCTTGAGTAGACATATTAGGGCCCGGTAAAGTTATATGATTTTGGAGTTTAGCTAAGAATATATCTCTTGTTCTAGTTAGGGAAATAAAGGTCGGATTTATTAATGCCCTGGTCTCTTGAGTAGACACAGTAGGGCCCGGTAAAACTATATTATTTGGAGACTAGTAACGTGCCTTTGGATCGAAGTCGAAGTGAGTCAATACCTGAATAGCGGGAATCCAAATAGGTGGTAACGGGAGCTCTCGAGTTCCAATGTACAACCTATGGTGGGACGACGAAATATTCAATCTGTGTATTGATCTCATTTCGGCCCGAACAGAGAAATAGTTACTAGGTTAGCATAACGTTAGTAGTAATTTTGTTAAATAAAGTATACGAACTTCTAAATGACTGTCGAATTATTCCCCACCTTAGTAGTATATTTAGAATAAGAAAATAAGTACTACAATATTAAACATAATTATCGGTTAAAATGTGATTTATGAGTATATATATAATCAAATTAATAATGCGTTTTGTCCGCCAGAAACCTATTTCCTTAATAGTATTGCAATTCTGTTGCATATCTATATTTATGGCTTCAACTTCCTTATAGCTTAAAATTCAAAAATCAATTTCTCTCTTGATTCGTTATTTCTACTATGTTCGTAATTTGTGTGTATATCCGTGCCTGCCTTGCTTATCTACCTATAGTACAGCGGATAAGGTGAACATTGTGTACTTTTTGACTAAAGCATCATACTTTTTCCATTTATACTAAGACACAATGGGAGCATTTTAAAGGTTGGAGGCAATCTGTATCTTTATGTTAGTACCAGTGGCAGCACCTTTATGTTAGTACCAGTGGCAGCACCTTTATGTTAGTACCAGTGGCAGCACCTTTATGTTAGTACCAGTGGCAGCACCTTTATGTTAGTACCAGTGGCAGCACCTTTATGTTAGTACCAGTGGCAGCACCTTTATGTTAGTACCAGTGGCAGCACCTTTATGTTAGTACCAGTGGCAGCAGTACCAGTGGCAGCACCTTTATGTTAGTACCAGTGGCAGCACCTTTATGTTAGTACCAGTGGCAGCACCTTTATGTTAGTACCAGTGGCAGCACCTTTATGTTAGTACCAGTGGCAGCACCTTTATGTTAGTACCAGTGGCAGCACCTTTATGTTAGTACCAGTGGCAGCACCTTTATGTTAGTACCAGTGGCAGCACCTTTCAATTTATTTCCATTAGAGTTATGAAACACTGATGTTTTTTCCAAAACTGTAGTATCATGATAGAGGTGTCAAACTAGTCTCAAATGCCTCGTCCGGACAAGAGAAACAAATTATATTCAGACAATGTTTGGCTTGTAAAGTCTCTTGTAGTTTATAAGCATGCCACAAATCGGTAAGAACTGTTGCCAATTGTCCCTAATTTGTTAAACTACAGGATCCAGTATAAGTCAAACGGTCAACATTAGCCAACCATTGTCTGAATATAATTTGTTTCCCTTGTCCAGGCGAGCAATTTGAGACTAATTGGACATCTCTATCAGATATACAGTTTGGGGGAAAAAATCAGTGTTACTGTCGCGATGTCTATCTATTTATATATCTACCTATTTTAGGACTGTGGGCCATCAATGTAAGCCATACCTTTATAGTTGATTCAGATCACGTGAAGGTATTGATTCCTGAAAATGAATCCAGAAACTACAATATGTAACAACCTGTTGATAAAAGAAACCTTAACGGGTTCTCTAAAAAACAAATTCCTTATTATTGACTGGCATAAAAGTACGAGCCAAATACCCGGTACTTATTTCTTGTTTTACACTCAGCGCCAACTACAAATATCATAGATAGGAAATTTAGTAATGCTATACATATTATATCTATAATATTATACTATACATGTAAATACATGTTTAATTTGGTCACACCAATTATTATCATAATTTGTAATTTGTTAATAGTGAATACATATTTTCACAGGGTAATACAATATTAATAAATATAAATACGAGATCGTTCTTCTGGAGAGAGAGCATGAGCGAGGGAAATATGTACCCTAGACATAGTCTCGCATTGCTCTGGGGAAATGTTGAGGCCAGTAGAGTGGAAATCCACACATGAGTGAGAATGAGATAAGGAAAATGAAAAAAAATCGAAATAGAAAATATACGACATGAATAAGGTTTTGCACAGGTGCTGGTACTTGGGTGAGATAGAGAAGATGTATATATGTATATACTTAGGCACATACCCCATACGTTTGGGTGGCCGACTCGAGACCGAGCCCGAACAAGGACAAAAACAGATATATATATTCACGCACATCTACTGTGGGTCGCCCAGGAGAAGACCCAGAGACCCAGGCCCTTTTGGGGTCTCCATCAAAAGATTCCCAGGTCCCAGACCTTGCGGAGAGGGTCCGGTCTCAGCTGGCTGACACACAGCGGAGCCATACCACAAGGCACGCCCACCTCACATCCAGGCATGACCCTTTATGTTCACCGACTCCCCGGGCTAGGTACCTGACAGACTATTATCTAGTCCAACTGGTGCCCGACCCCCTCTCCCGACGACTGGGTTATCACTCACATATATTAAAACAATAAAAATAAAACACATCTCCTTTGATTCCTATTCATGGACTGTACTACAGTCATCTCTCTATCTTCCAATGTTTGTAGAACACCATCTCAACCATGGTCTTCCTCTCCCTCTACCTCCCCTTGTATCTGACTCATATACTCTCTTTGTAAGCCTTTCATCTGCCATTCGTTCAAAATGCCCATACCAGCACAGCATATAAACATAAATATTAAATAATTCCTGTGATTTAATAATATGAACATTATATGCTCCATAAATCACTAATAATCGTCATGGTGTAGTATTGGGTGGATGTTGATGCACTTAATAGAGATGGTGGCTGGTGTGAAAAAGGATGCTGGTGGTGAAGTGGATTAAATTAATCCCTGAAAATTATGACGTGTTTAGGCAGTTTATTCTGGCTATCATTAGACAATTTGTTTTAAGATTAGGAAGGGTGTATGGAAGTCAGAGGGTTAATGGAGACTCTCTACCCTTTTATTCCCACATATTGTTCTTAAGCTGTATAAAATCGTCTTATGATAGCCAGAAGTAACTGTCAAAACGCGTCATGATCCTCAAGTTTTAATTGATTTATTATTGTTATTGGTCTATATAATACAAAACATCTCCATCTTACTTCCACTGTTCTTAAGAACTATCACCACTATCATCACCGCTTCAAATTATCACCTTTACCTCCAAGGCTCCAACCTTCCTACTATTACTATTATGATTCAACCACCACTCCACAACTAACCATGCTACCACTACCATCATCATTACTACCATCTAAACTATCCTCCACTTCTCTCCCTCCGTGATAACCACAACCGTTATCACCACTGCTGCCATTAATACCACCACCATTATCTTCACCACCTTCTCCACCTTTCACGCTACCATGAGTATAATCGCTACCAACACCATAATTATCATAATCACCACTATCAACAGCCCTTTCACCGTCACCACCATACCACCAACATCATCACCACCACTACCAACACCACCCCCGGGCCTATGAAGTAATTTGAGAATGTCTGCCAGAAACTCAATTGTGAAGTATATTACCAGACCTGCTCATGGAATGGAATTTCAATATTGTGCCTCAATGGTTTTTCTTATACCGGAACGGAACCGGAAAACAAAACTAAGAATAGGAACACAACAATATAACATAAATGCATCTGTAACACATGACTAAACAATCACAATATTAACATATACAAAAATATGTCAAACTTTACGGACCATTTGATTAGTACTATTAGGAACACAAAGGAAACAAACATATATATTTAAGGTATACAATATATAGATAACCAGAGAGATATTGTATATAGACATACATAGATATACTCACCACACATACCTTGCGATCTTAACGAGGTGCTCGGGTTATAATTTAAGAAGACTTAGCAATCCACAAATATAGTAAAGTGGAAGAAAAGAATAACACACCAGAAGTATATATCCCGACGCGCGCACATAATAGAATTTCAATATTGTGCCTCATTTGTTTTGAAGAGAGACAGAGAGAGAGAGAGAGAGAGATGGGGGGGGGGGGAATTTCAAATTATATTTCTGTTTCCTGAAGACCTTACAAATCCTTCCAAGAAAATAATAACAAAGCTAATGAAAATAAACCAAGAATATGAAAGATAATAATGATTATGTTTTGAGAACATTTAAAACGGCATTGATACTGATACTCTTCATAGACAACATTAGTAGAATATTATGTCATTAAAACAATGCAACTTTAATTATAATGCAAAGTAGTATATATCGAAGAAACACAAGCCCTCCTATAATGGAGTTTGAGCGGAATAACTCAAATATCATATAATCCTCACCATCTATAATTTTATGACAGGATAACTGCATTTGTTTTAAATGTGTAATTCCAAAAGCGTGTACAAAATGTTTCTTTTCTCTCTCTCTCTTTTTCTCTCTCTACCCTTACCCACTCTAAACCACTGTTTGGACACTTGATCCTCAGTGTTTTGGAGGACAAGCAGCCTAGAAGGGTCACTAGATATATTGTTGCTTGATTTCCTTTGTACTCCTGTGTAGTCTCTCTCTCTCTCTCTCTCTCTCTCTGCCACACCAAACAACCAACCACCAAATGGTCTCCCAAGTCTTGGTGGTATATTGGCTACTGTAATAGGCAGGGTGTGTCTACGAGTCCATCGTCCGCTTCTCCGGACCAGTCTCTGGTTTCGGCTTCCTGGGCCTGGATTTAGGTTTCATATGGAAGCTAGTTCCGATAATTTTTGCAATATGGAAACATCACATCTTATCCCATTGCATGACATTATGTAAAACCACTTTGATATGATGTGTATTATCTGTATTTGCTATTGAATTGGCTATACTAGATGTATATATGCATTTTTTTTAATGTGGAAAATGTAAGCATATCACGTCGATAGATTGCTTAAGTTTGTATACTTATCTTCCCAACGTACCGGTGTATAAATATGGCATTGCAACTACTATAACTATGGTCAAATGTATTTTGAACGAAAAACAAAAACAATTAATGGTGGAAGAAGGGGACAGAGAGATAGAGAGAGTATGGGTAGCCTATGTGGGAGGCTGTTGGTATATGAAGCAAGTATTGGAAAAACGAAGACGAATTTTGAGAGAAGTGAAAACAAGTATGACGAGAAACCAGGTTAGTACTTGAAGGAGAACAACTGTATTGGAAGATAGATGGCATGAGCAAGGCTCATGGGTGAAGCCCTGACCAGATGGTCAAAAGGACAGCAGTAGAAATGGGGAGCTTAACTCTGTATGACAACGAGACATTTATTTATCATAAGACGAAGTAGGTGAAGATTAGGAGATATTTATCTTAATCAAGGTAGCATGACTACAAGGTCGCCACAAATTGCTACAGCAACTCTGTCAGTTCTGTGAAACCCTGTCTTGATAGCCTAATGCTTAGTGTGCGGAATTTCGGTATGAGTATCCTAGCTTCGAGTCCTTGGAGTACCACATATATTAATTACTTGAGTTGATTTCACTAATTAAATTTATTTGTAAATTGGTGGGTTGGGTTTACTAGAACGCCTAACCTAAGTCAATTAGATCATCTTCGCCGCCTTTATCAAGTGTCTCATAAACCATTTTTTTTTTTTTATAAGCATACTGGTATTCTATATGTGGTAGTATAATAAGTTTTAGAATACAGTATATGATATCATTTTCCCGTTTCTATTTCTTTCCCTCTCTCGTGATTCTGGTGTTTCATTGAATTGTATTTTTGTAGGCGGTTACGCATATGAATGATATGATTATCTTTGTTCATTATCGTGAGTCTAGCAATTGAGACCCCCCTAGCCTTATGAATATAAACGGAAGAGTTGCGATAAACGAGTAGTATATGTCCACACCTATTTAATGGATGAGTCTTCCTAAAATAATAGTAAAACATAAATGATTACTCAAGTCCTGAGTTATGCAATATATGTATGATGAGATCCCTCCCCAACCCTACTATATTTCCAATTCACCTACCCGCCCCCTACCCCTCTCTCACCTTACCTCCAACCATAGAGTACAGATTGGATAGAGTGGCAAGACAGACGCTATACATCTGAAAATAGCGAGCCGCGCGTTCGAGAGATGGCAGCACGATCGCAAAGGAAAACGGGAGGGTCCCCATTAATTCGTAATAATCCCTACCTTGTACTTACAACGCTATTAATAATCAATTCTACGCTATCCAGAGACTCTATAGGCACGACAGAGTTAAAAAAAAAAAAAAAAAATTTTACGTAAGTAGAGGCTACTGTAAAGGCCAGATCATCGTGAAATTGTCGTAATTATGAGGAGGTTCACAGCCATGTCTCTTCTACCCCACCATTGTTGTTGTGAGAGTGGAGAGTTGCCAACGTCAAACATGCTGGGACAATATATCCCTAGGTGGCATAAGTATAACCTATGAACGTATTTCGTGAAATGTCCTGTTTTAGTGCAACTTTATAAATTAACATCTACATAACATGTAACTAATAATATATATATATTCAAAATTACATTTTAATTCTTGTTGTGTTGCTTGTAGTTATACAGTTTACATCATATGTAAGTATTTGTGTTTATATTGTATATGTATTCCTAATATTTTCCTCTTGCTTTCATATATGTATTTTATTTTAAATAATTTACAATTGTTTTTACCAACATTAAATCACTCTTAAAGATGTTCCCTCTTTAATCTGTTGCCCCCTCATTTTGCGGAATTTCCCTCCACTTTGGTAACCCTGCAAACAAGCCAGGCGCACAGATATCAAGGAGTATCTAATAAGGAAACACGACTGAGGTGTTTTGGTTGTATGCCCTACAACAGTCCTGCCACCACATCCCTAGGACGCATGGCAAAATAACCATGTGACGTCACGCTTTAGCCTCTATCCAATCTGTATTCTATGCCTCCAACTTACCTACCCATCCCTCACACCGACCTCCAATTAATCCCCCCTCCAGTTTCCAATTACCTCCCCCCTCCAGTTCCAAGCTCCCAACCCCCACCCACCCACCCAATAACTTTACCATAATACACTTGGAGCTGGTATAATTTAGGCTGAACCCACTATTCTCGCCACACATAATTATTAACTTGCAACCACCGATGTAAATAGCAACTCACTAAACTTTCTAAATAATAGTGCATTTCTCGCACGCATCCCCCCCCCCCCCCCCCCACACACACACACATACACACGCACCTCTCTCACTCTCTCTCTCTCCCTTAGCTCATTTTGTGTTTTACAATTTCCCCGTCTGAGGTACTCTTCAATTTGTGTTCAACTAATGTAAGGTTTGCATGTCAGACCATGGCAGTAGACTATAATATCACCCACGGTCAGACTCTGACACCGTAATAACCTCGTCTCTAGTGACACTCACCTTATTAATGTCACCAGGACGACATCAATATTTCCAATGATACCGTAGCTGAAAGGGGAGGAAATGATGGACATAATTTACAAGAGTGAAATTAATGTTTTAAAACCAAATTAAGAACGCAACCGGTATTGTAACACAATAACAAACATAAGCTTATTCGTTACAAGGGTATATCATGATAACTCAACGAAGATAAAGAAATAAGAATAGGACATGAAGCTTATATTTCTAGTTAGTATTGTTGATAGAAATGTCGATCTAAACAAGTAGCGTGCAATACCGTATGTGATGGAGTTTGTGATCATGTACTGCACCAGTACAGGGTCCGACCAGGACACACACTGACCCAGTTAACACACATTACCTTATAGGGTCAGTGGGGCGTTTGTAGATATTAATTACTGTATTATTTTATAACATTGTATATTATTGGTTGCGTGATTTTTAAGCTGATACTTAAATGTGTACAAATAAACACCGATTACATTATATATCTTGCTAAGCTAATATACCATATGATGCTGCAAAAATGCTTATAATAGCGATGTAAGTGATGTATATATTATTAGTATTCGTTTTCCTACCGTAGGCCTACAATAATAATGTAGGCTGTGCGAATACAAATGCTTTGTAAATCACACATTACGTCCTGTGAAATAATTTCCCTAATTATAATCGGATAATAAACACTAAACTAATATAACAGTAACACAACCATTCAGCACACACACACACACACACACACATTATAATTTACTACACTCATGAGAATCAGTAGAATCATCAGAGGCATCGACAATATAAACTGTAGTATATACTTTACGATTGACCGATGAAACTACACACAGGGTTGCAAAATAATTTGTAAATCATTCAACTTGCACAAATCCAAGAATTTCTTCTTTAATCGATTTGTCAACTTGTGGAATGGACTTCCCTGAAATGTTATAGACTGCAACACCGTTGATTCCTTCAAAGTTCGCCTTGACAAGCACTTTGCTCTGATTTGTAAATAAATAAAATATTTCCTTAACCTTGGAAAGGCAAAGCTATGGTATTTGAAACATCCCGCTATGCGAAGGTATTTTGGTTCATTCCTGTTGAAAATCATCATATTTACCATATATATTATAATTATTAATCTATAGGCACTTATTTTACTTTTAATATGAACAAATTAATATTGAAAAGCAATAAAACAAGTGGTAACAGCAATTGGCTGGTGAATATCATATATTTGAACCCCGCAGTCGTATTCTGACCCAGACCGGTGAGAGAGACACACCCTGCCTCACTAGTGCCTCGCGTGGTACTGAGAGACTATGGGAGGTCTGAGGCTAGTTAGAGGGTTGAAGAAAGACTCCCCCATCCTCCCCCCTCTCTCCCAGCTGTCCTCGCACAAAAATACTTGATAGATATTAGGAATAATAGAGAAAATACCAGATAATTGAGGAGGGGGGAAAAGGGGGGTTGGAGGAGGGGAAGTAGGGGGGGGGAATGGACACATGTGGAGGAGTAATAAGAGGTATGGAGGGGAATTATCTCACTTAATCACATATTGCTTTGTTTTAACACCTTACGAGCGGCCTATGCGGTTTATTTATATGTACCGCACAGCGGGGTGTTTTTAGCCAAAATAGGGCTGTTTACGTGATCATTTTCATGCCTAAATAAGACCCAGAACGTAAAACAAGTACCTATCCCTGAAAGGGCATAAACAGAGCTTTCGAATGACACCATAACGATCCTTGTATGATGGATAGTTTTCTTGCAATAACCGTGCAACGCGAGTGCAAAAAGCAGGTAATTCGGTACTTTCGGTACATAATTGAGTATGTAGCGAGTGAGAGAGGGAGGAGGGAGCTGAGATTTGTGTCAGTAGGTTCGCCGCGGTGGTCTGGAGCAGTCATACGCTCGCTAGTCTCCTGCCACCACTTGTCTCTCTCTCTCAGCCACATTACGTGCTGAAATTGCCACTCGACCTATGTCGAGCGCCGCCACATAGTCCAGCTTTATTTAACTCGACTTATGTTGCTCGCCGCTAATTAAGGGTTAAGTGCCAGTGGGGTGTTTTGAAAGGCTTTTCTTATGCCTTGACTCTTAACACCTTAAGAGCGGCCTATGCGGTTTATTTATATGTACCGCCCAGCGGGGTGTTTTTAGCCAAAATAGGGCTGTTTACGTGATCATTTTCATGCCTAAATAAGACCCAGAACGTAAAACAAGTATCTATCCCTGAAAGGGCATAAATAGAACTTTCGAATGACACCATAACGATCCTTTTATGATGGCTAGTTTTCTTGCAATAACCGTGCAACGCGAGTGCAAAAAGCATGTAATTAGGCACTTTCCCCATACAATTCCTTATATAGCGAGTGAGAGAGGTAGGAGGGAGGTGAGATTCGTGTCAGTAGGTTCGCCGCGGTGGTCTGGAGCAGTCATACGCTCGCTACTCTCCTGCCACCACTTGTCTCTCTCTCTCAGCAACATTACGTGCTGAAATTGCCACTCGAGTTATGTCGAGCGCCGCCACATAGTCCAGCTTTATTTAACTCGACTTATGTGGTGAGCCGCTAATTAAGGGTTAAGCGTCACGGCACTTTTGCCCAGAAAAAAACTCTTAAGAGTCCTGGTGCCTTTCTCAGGTTAATTGTGCTATTTCATTAATATTGTCCCCCCTCCCTGCCATGATAATCCACAGGGAGGTATTTCATGTTCACATCTTTATATCTCTGTAATACTGTTGTACACTAGAAACAACAGTATTTTGGAGGTATAGTAACATTGAGGGGTTGCAAGTCTTGTTGTTGCTTGTATTGCTTTGTAGTCCTTTGTGTTTTGTACACTAACACCTTCTACCACTCCACTACCATCCACAAAGACCTTCTACCAATCCACTACCATCCACAAACACCTTCTACCACTCCACTACCATCCATGAACACCTTCTACCACGCCACTACCATCCACAAACACCTACCACTCCACTACCATCCAAAAACACCTTCTACCACTCCACTACCATCCACAAACACCTTCTACCACTCCACTACCATCTACGAACACCTTCTACCACTCCACTACCACCCACAAACACCTTCTACCACTCCACTACCATCCACAAACACCTTCTACCACTCTACTACCAACCACAAACACCTTCTACCACTCCACTACCATCCACAAACACCTTCTACCACTCAACTACCATCCACAAACACCTTCTACCACTCCACAAACACCTTCTACCACTCCACTACCATCCACAAACACCATCTACCACTCAACTACCATCCACAAACACCTTCTACCACTCCAGTACCATCCACAAACACATTCTACCACTCCACTACCACCCTCAAAACACCTTCTACCACTGTACAACCAACCACAAAAACCTTCTACCACTCCACTACCAACCACGAACACCTTCTACCACTCCACTACCATCCACAAATACCTTCTACCACACCACCATCATCTACAAACACCTTCTACCACTCTACTACCAACCACAAACACCTTCTACCACTCCACTGCCAACCACAAACACCTTCTACCACTCCACTACAATCCACAGACACCTTCAACCACTCCACTACCATCCACAGATACCTTCTATCACTCCACTACCACTCTACTACCACTCACAAACACCTTCTACCACTCCACTACCACCCACATACACCTTATACCACTCCACTACCACCCACAAACACCTTCTACCACTCTACTACCAACCACAAACACCTTCTACCGCTGTACTACCAACCACAAACACCTTCTACTACTCTACTACCAACCACAAACACCTTCTACCACTCTACTACCAACCACAAACATCGTCTACCACTCTACTGCCACCCACAAACACCTTCTACCACTCTACTACCAACCACAAACATCTTCTACCACTCTACTACCAACCAGAAACACCTTTTACCACTCTACTACCACCCACAAACATCTTCTACCACTCTACTACCATCCACAAACACCTTCTACCACTCTACTACCACCTACAAACACCTTCTACCACTCTACTACCAACCACAAACATCCTCTACCACTCTACTACCAACCACAAACACCTTCTACCACTCTACTACCACCAACACACATCTTCTACCACTCTACTACCTCGTGAATCCATTCGGAGAATTGCCGCTCGAACAAATACAATACCAGCATATTATTATAATTATTATCCACAAACACCTTCTACCACTCCACTACCATCCACAAACACCCACAACCGCCCCAGCAGCACCCAAACGTTAACTCTGGGTCACAAGATGGTTGTCACACACGCAACTTACTGTACTAGGGAATGTATAGGTATTATTGACCGTATACTGTATAACAAATATGCATGGTATAGAGAGAGGGAGAGGAGGGAAGGAGTTATCCATGTAGCTGAAATTAAGAGCATGTCTACCTATTCATATTTGTTTTCATCAACTCGCCAATCAATTTACAAATAAACCCAACTAAATAAATCAATCAATGAATGTAATGAATACATGTGGTACTCCAAGGACTCAAACCTAGGATACTTACACCGATATTCCGCACACTAAGCATAGGCTATCAAGACAGTTAAAGGTTTATGCACACGCCTATTACCAAACTCACCAACATTAATTTGAACAGAATAGTATATGCATATAATTTGTTCATCGGAAAAATTGTTATCCAGCCTTCATTCTATGCATATACTGTATATTGGTTTAGGCACTATGTTGAACAATTCATTGTTTTATCTACCGGTACTAACCAGTGCTGCATTAATGGTCCAAATATTTCAGTTCACAACATGCAACTTATAAAAACACAGGATACGATTCCATACCTTTTTACTGTCTAGCTCGAGAGGAAGCATATTGATGATGTACTGGTATGCAACATCTCTCTCTCTCTCTCTCTCTCTCTCTCTATATATATATATATATATATATATATATATATATATATATATCTATGTATATGACGGGGATGCAAGGTAGGGTAACGCAAAAACTGCAGAGGTCCTGCCCATGCAGGAAAGGGAACAGCCAAAATAGCCGCAGTGAAACAGAGCCGAAGAACCAGGATGAAAATGCAGCATAAGAGGAAACCAGAAATACAATTCCCTCAGGTTTCTCATGTTCTAAAACCTACCACATAGACGTAGTCTACTCAGCAAGGAAGGCGTACCCATGATTTAATTCCTGCCGGGCTAGGACAGTCTACCCATAAAAAGTCCATACATCCGGCGCCCACCAGGAGTTCAAGCCCTGACCAATCACGGGGATACCTGCCCAACCAATGGCAGGACCTGGGACATGCACCTAACGCAAGTAATCAACAGCAGCTGGATGTGTTGTATAGCGAAGGAGAATTTATGCAAATGCAGCACCAGGAGCCAGCTCAATACCTCTACCGATGGGATCAAGAGAATCATCTCTACAGTACCTCACTTGAGGAATGACAGTGACAAAAAAAGAATATAGAGAAACGAAAACATGGCCTGCAGACTAGAAAAAGCCAGGAAGTGTGATTAACAGAAAAATATTTATCATGCAGCCGTGCAGACCTTATATATAAAGAGTATAGTTTTAAGATGTAAGAAATAACCTTATACATGTATAATTAGGGTAGAGATATTTTTAGAATAATGATTGCCTTCACAATAAAGAAAATAATGAAATCTCCATGTCAAATTGAGTTCAAATTATAAACCATACTGATACTTGAGGGAAGGCATGCAATTATGGTCCCTTCCCTCCACTAGTTCTAGCAGCTTTTAGTGGGTAGCAGATAGTGTTGTAGACATTTTATAGGAAAAACCTGTCTCTGTAGTAAAGTCGAGCTCGGGTGGTGAACGAGAGTATAGAGGAGCCATGAGTGAACTTCTCTATTGTCCGTGAGAGAGGCAGCTCCATTTGACGTAGAAGATCTACGAGTTCCACGTGGACATTACTTCTCCTCTACCCCATACCCTAAGTGTCTCTATGTTTTCTAAGTGTTGGGAATTATTGTGAAGGTAATACAAAATATGCAAGTGTTTAACACATTACGAGGGGGCCCGTCAGTTGTTTTCACTACGCGCCCAGCGTTTTTTTTGTTTACCCTAAATGGCCTTGTTTCCGTGCTCTTTTTCATGCATAAACAATAGCCAGAGCGTAATACAATTATGTATCCCTGAAAGGGCGTAAATTAAGCTTTCCAACGACACCAGAACCATCCTTCTACGACCACGCGTTCTATTTCAACGATCGTGCAACACGAGTGCAAAAACCCTAAAATACGGTAATTTCCTTATATAATTCCCTGTGTGGCGAGGTAGGGAGGGTGGATGTGTGTGGAGTAGATGTCAGTAGGCGCGCGGGGTCCGTGCCGAGCGGTCATGAGGTAACCTACGCTCCTCCCGTCGCTCGTCTCTCTCTCAGAGCCATTCTTGCTCAAAAATTGCACACAGACTAAAGTCGGGCCCCGCCACATAGTCCAGGTTTTTAGATACGGACTTAAGTCGGGCCCCGATAGACAAGGGTTAATTTAACTTGTTAATATATATCCATTCCTAGGATTTCCCTTGTTAATTTATTACACGTGAGTGATTTATCTAACTTTGACCCGTGAAATGATTTTGATATAAGTACGGTATTTATCTATGTAATTCATTGTTCAAGCTTTGATTCACTAATTTGTACATACGTTATATAATCCATATTTCACGTGTTTCTTAGTGAATACTCTCAGATTTTATTATATTATGTTATTATACATTACGTGTCCAAGTCGAAGTGAAGTGTATAACGAAGGCTATATTCCTTCTAATTTAATCTAAACTTGATTCCTAACCTCAGGACCATATTCGTCCAACTTTAACCAGAGAGTACTAATAGTATCAATTCGCCACCATTGAAAGTAAAGAACCCGTCCGTTGAGTTAGAATTAATCTACGTTCAAGATACTTAAGTTATATTAGTTCTTGTGAATAATCTAATCATATACATTGCCCGGGCTATGTAATTCTTTCGCCACCGATTTGGGAATTCAGATTTTACATTCCTTTATTCATCCAGCCTATTAGTTTGGCTATTGATATATTACTATTTCGTTCTGTAATTTAATTAATGTAACAATTATTAGTTATATTAACCCTTAATTAGCGGCTCACCACATAAGTCGAGTTAAATAAAGCTGGACTATGTGGCGGCGCTCGACATAACTCGAGTGGCAATTTCAGCACGTAATGTTGCTGAGAGAGAGAGACAAGTGGTGGCAGGAGAGTAGCGAGCGTATGACTGCTGCAGACCACCGCGGCGAACCTACTGACACGAATCTCACCTCCCTCCTACCTCTCTCACTCGCTATATAAGGAATTGTATGGGGAAAGTGCCTAATTACATGCTTTTTGCACTCGCGTTGCACGGTTATTGCAAGAAAACTTGCCATCATAAAAGGATCGTTATGGTGTCATTCGAAAGCTCTGTTTATGCCCTTTCAGGGATAGATACTTGTTTTACGTTCTGGGTCTTATTTAGGCATGAAAATGATCACGTAAACAGCCCTATTTTGGCTAAAAACACCCCGCTGGGCGGTACATATAAATAAACCGCATAGGCCGCTCTTAAGGTGTTAAAGCGCTACTTAGTTCTGCGTTCCATTCAGCAGTTTGTTAATTCAATCAAACTCCTTCTGATGCCATCTTTTTTGGCTATTTATTAAATACTACTTCGTTTTGTATTAAAGTCATTATAAGCTCTTATTGAAGCTATAACAAAGCGCTACCTCATTCTACATTACAATCAGTAGTTTGTTAAATCATTCAAACATACTTGTCCCTAACATTTGTATCGCTATAATTCATTCACTATATTTACTGTGAATATGATTTCCTTAACCCGTGCAATATTAGCTCATTCACGATCGAATTTATTTTGCGTGTATCGTGTGAGAAATTATTCACAAAAACCCTTTGATAGTTAATTTCAGAATTAATTTATCTCTCCCCTAACGCTAAAGTGAAGTTAATACCATATACCCCTGAATTAACATTGAGAAGTGTATTTAACCTTACCTCAGTCCGTCTGACCTAGACTCCCTAGAGCAGTACCTTTGATTGTCCACCTGTGCGCGGCCTTGTTTGTGTTTGACGCCGCGCAGCTTTATGCACAGCTGAGCTGTTGACCTCAGTTACTGTACTCTACCATTTGATATACCTTGCATTATATATTTCGCTCACATAGGTATTCTCATTGATGCTTATTATTTATGTGTGGTTTGTATGGTTTTGTGTATTTCCCATTCATTATACTTTGTAAGTGACAACCATATTTTCACTAGCGAGTAATTTGTTTAACTCTTTACCAGTCACCGTGTATTGAGTAGAATCATACTCTATGGTAGTGATTTTATGATATGATCTCTTGTACCGATGTTACTGAATAAATACGAGTGTAATCTATATGTTGTGTTTATTGTGTTTTTGGGAGTGCGATTGAAACAATTAAAAGCAATATCCATGAAACAAGATATGTTCCTGTCGAGCATCATCCAATTCTAGATATCCGAACTACGGGTGAAATAAGAATATACAGTATAATACAGCTGGTTGGATTACAACCTGGCATAACAATATATATATATATATATATATATATATATATATATATATATATATATATATTATATTGCAGTAGTTATCAGTGTATGTTATTTGCTATGTTGTTTAAATAATACAAAAACAGTGTACAATTTGTGCCTATGTACATAATCACAATATATATTTTCTCACCATTATGGTAATTTCTTAAGAAAATACGTTAGAACATAATTAATAAGTATGAAAGAGTAAGTCATAAATTCAATAAATAAAAACTATTTAGAAAATAAATAAAAATAACTCGCATGTATATAATATACCAGGAAGGACATTTATATATAATATACCAGGAAGGACATTTATAAATAACTCACATGTATATAATATACCAGGAAGGACATTTATAAATAACTCACATGTATATAATATACCAGGAAGGACATTTATAATAAACAGGGAATCTACCACCACCGAATCCAACCTAAAGTTTGCCAATCCCCAAAAAACGTATTCGTAGTTTGTCAGTATGCAGGGCCCGACAATATCTGATAAAACCCACATCGGGAAACTCAGAACACAGAGCCACTTTGGTATTTTTGGACCAATTTTATCGGCCTGAACCCCTCGCCTGTTACACACTATCCATATATGCATTAAAAAGCTATATTCAAATGGATCCATGGCCGCTTTGGGTCGGAGCTGCAGAATATGATATAAAAGTGTAGAGAGGGGAGTGATTGGCTGAAAGGGCGAGTGGTGCACCGGTTAAGGAGGGTTACGTTACACGCAATTATAACCGCAACGTTTTTACTTAAATCTGATCTAGCAGCTTCTGTTACTGTATATACATTTATACAAAAATATCAGCCATGATAATCAAGCTTCAGTCTAGTTACCAGTACCAGCTTATAGTATCACTGATGATAGCCAAAATATTATGAAGACACACGTCTTCATATTCTGAAAGACACATGGAGCTGTCATATTAAAAAAACTAAGAAACACAATGAATTAGATTAATATAAATAAATAATTAATCAAAGTGCTAGTTACATATCACAGCTTGGTAACAATTAACATATTAGATTACTGTACAATTATTTAAATTGTTTGGTTACATTTGTTTGTTGTTGGCTATTACACCTGGTCTGTATATTTGGTTTATTGTAGAACTGTGAGCGTGAGTGAATATTAGGACGCCTAACTCCCGTTAAGTGTGGCCATACACAAAACGCCCCAAGTGGACCTAATCCCATGAGAACAATCCATGCCAGTTTATGAAGGGCTTACAGGATTGAACACTCAACTTAGGGACCGCCCGACTCAGAGGCCTTCTCTGTTTGTATAGCACATTTTCTGCAGTGGTGGGCAGTTAGTTCATCTACCAACTTGCTTCACTCTTAGGTAAGCAGTAAGGATATATTTAAGGTTGCCCCCGTAGATGGGTTGCTGGCCAAGGCTGACGAGTCCCATCCAACCGGATTTGTATAAGGTTGTCTCCCCTAGATGTGTTGCCGACCAAGGCTGACGAGTCCCATCCACCCGGAGTCCAATCAACCCGGATGGGAGATAAGGTAAAACAATGCTAATATGTATTGGTAACAGCGATAATGTTTTTTATTGTGTGTCGGTGGGCTTCGTGGCGCATGTTTATGTAAATTTGTGGCAAACATTTGTAAAACTTGAGTGTAAGTAATGGTACAGAAGTTTGAAAGTCTTGGACGCGAGAAGCTTATACATGACGTGCGGGAAGCCAATACTGTGGTAGTACAGATAGATGGCTATATACTGTAGATAGATGGTTTGTGGAAGATTATTATAAATAAACTGGTCATATATATAATATGCATGGGAATGAACTAACGAAACTATATAGGTTACATAAGGTACTTTATATAAAACCTTCGTATGTAGATAATAATATATGTTCAACTGGTAACTTATCTATTTATTACTTTGTTTTTCGTGCTTGTGAAATTGTAGAGTAAGTTGACCTGCAAATATGTGCATTCAGATTACAAACCTAAATTGTTCACTAGGGAAGTTTAACATCAATATTTTAGACATCTTCAAATAATAAAAGTAAATTAATCACTCGACTAACAGATGGCTCAATAAAAGTTGTGCAAAATAATCCAACTTCCCCTTGCTGAAATTCTGAGAGTAATCATCTAGAGTCCTAGACAAACCGCCACCCGGAGTGAGGGCGATGAAAGCCAAACATATGAAGCCGGAAATGTGACAGGAAATCTTGCAGTATTGAACCGTCAGGAAAGAGGGAGCACTATGGGGCGACAGATAAAGGTTGTTGGGAAGTGGGAGGAATAGGAGGAGCAAAGGTTGAAAGGAATAGAGAAGGAGGATGTAGAAATAGGATAAAAGAGGAGCTGATATTTAACTGACTAGCAATGAAGAATACACAGAATTGTTGTGGTTCGGAAGAAATGTGATGATTGAAAGATGAGGTTGAAAGGAATAGAGAATAAGGGTTTACAAAAGGAAATAATGCTGGAAAGAAGTGAGCCTAACAAGATATGATGCTGAAAGAAGTGAGCCTAACAAGATATGATGCTGAAAGAAGTGAGCCTAACAAGATATGATGCTGAAAGAAGTGAGCCTAACAAGATATGATGCTGAAAGAAGTGAGCCTAACAAGATATGATGCTGAAAGAAGTGAGCCTAACAAGATATGATGCTGAAAGAAGTGAGCCTAACAAGATATGATGCTGAAAGAAGTGAGCCTAACAAGATATGATGCTGAAAGAAGTGAGCCTAACAAGATATGATGCTGAAAGAAGTGAGCCTAACAAGATATGATGCTGAAAGAAGTGAGCCTAACAAGATATGATGCTGAAAGAAGTGAGCCTAACAAGATATGATGCTGAAAGAAGTGAGCCTAACAAGATATGATGCTGAAAGAAGTGAGCCTAACAAGATATGATGCTGAAAGAAGTGAGCCTAACAAGATATGATGCTGAAAGAAGTGAGCCTAACAAGATATGATGCTGAAAGAAGTGAGCCTAACAAGATATGATGCTGAAAGAAGTGAGCCTAACAAGATATGATGCTGAAAGAAGTGAGCCTAACAAGATATGATGCTGAAAGAAGTGAGCCTAACAAGATATGATGCTGAAAGAAGTGAGCCTAACAAGATATGATGCTGAAAGAAGTGAGCCTAACAAGATATGATGCTGAAAGAAGTGAGCCTAACAAGATATGATGCTGAAAGGACAAATGGAAGAGGATGTAGGAAAGGATTAAAAGGTTGAAGACAAGTAGAAGGAATTATATAAAGAGACTAAATGGAAAATAGGAAGTTATGGAAAATAGACAAGTGTAGAGAAGACTCAACTTGGCAGCTGATCCAAGGCACGTATACCTAAGGGGAAGAAGTTAAGCGATGTAGAATACCAGGGAAAAAATCTTCACTCCAGTGATTGAAATATTGAGGGACGGGAGAGTGAAAAGTTTGGGGGAAGTGCCAGGAATTGGAGATAAAGTTGAAAACAAATAAATTGACAATAGAAAAGTTTGAAAAAGACTGAACGCAACAGCCAATCCATAACAATACATACATACATAAACGTTTAAATCCACACGTTTCATCCACAAGAAGAAGAATGTTGGTGGGTAGGAAGGGGAGATAGGAGGAACCCTAATAATCTTCAGGTCTTTTATTGAGTGCCATTTCTCGCTAGCCCTCGCTCCGAGATTCAACAGCGTTCTACATACAGACATTATACTAGACTATGATAATTACTATTTCCCACTTCCTTGCTCAAGGGAAATGGTACCAGCTATCAATGTATGCTATAAACCTTCATGCCTGAATGGGGATTTAACTCGGGTCTCCTAGGTGGGAGATCCAGGCACTTTCCACTACAATACCAGTATACAAATACACTATAAAAGATCAAAGGTATATAAGGGGTATGAAATAGGTGTATAAAATCATTGAGTATATCGACTGATTATTTTGTACATGGTAGAACTTCCATGATTGACTGACACACGGGGTGGACGGTGCTGATGGAAGACTAAACAAAGAATATGGAGGAGCCAAGAAAAAATAAGGAAGAGGACGTCAAAAAGGGAACAGATGAGATAATACACAATGTGGCAAATCCAACTACGGTGGCTGACTGGTGTCTCAACTGTAATATAATGAATGGTTAAAACAATTCGGTGGACTGTATGGATTATAATAAGAACTGGGAAGGATAGTTAGGACAAACATACAAGAACAAGGGCTAATAATGAGTATAAATGATGAATAGGGAATAAGTAAAACAAAAAAGAGAATATATTGAAAGAGAAGGGGATATAAGTAAATGAAAGAAAGAAGATAATGTACATTGAAGAGAAAAACAAATTTGGTAATGGGAAGGAATTAGAGTCCTACTGAAGAAAATATCTGTGTAAGTAGGAAACGGAGCCATAGCCTGCCAAGGAGAAGTGGCTATTATAGTTGGTCTGCCAGAATCAGTGTTTGACCCATCCACCATCTGAGAGGCCAATATTTGGTAAATATCTGCTTCGAGGGAGGCTTGAACCCGCACTCTGCTGTGGAGTTTGCTCCCATAAACTGCATAAAAAACGGTCAAATTGAAGGAGGGAGGGAGGGTCAAGTATAAAGGAGGACGATGGGAGGATTTGGTATGGGAAGATGCCAATATTTGCTATGTGTCACCCAATTTTGAGGCATTTCCCGGCACTCGAACGGTATTTAAATAATTTTGTTTGTACACATGTTGAAATGCTGTGCCTTCCAGAAGGCTTGTCGCAGTTCCTGGGTTAACTGACGTTGCTACTCGGTCAAGTACATGCATATACATATTTTACACAGTCCTGTACATATATACAAAAATACTCATGTCAGCATCGTAAAATACAAATATTATTAGAGATCTAGCTTGAAAATATGGTAACATTACTCAAAATTATAATGTATGGCATAAACTGTAAATATACCTGGTGTAAAAGCTTCCCTTCTGTACAAACTGCTGTACATATATAAATGTATTTGATCTTGTAGGCTTTAAATACAAAAATATAACTTTTTGTTCTTTGTCTGTTACAGTTGGTGCCAGAAAGATGAGGTACATACTAATATAAATGTATTTATAGGACCATATTTGTGTACTTCATAAAACATTACAGACGGCTTTATGTGTTGTTAATTAATGCACCATTATAAACTGGCCACATCTTCACAATTTTGTACTCAGCCTGGTACAGCACAGTACTGCATGCTATATTTGGTATTAACTCTTTTCTACAGTTTTTGTATTTACGAGCCAATCGCCCCATCCAGGGTTTTTTGGCAAAAATGCACGCAACCTGATGACTCTCTGTAACTAATAAACGTACACAAAACAACCAAATATCATATTCATGTACCTTATTTCAACTAGAGAATGGTGACAAATGCATCTGCTCCAACATAAAACACCAATTATTGCAAGTGGATACACTAGCTACATATTACAACTCAAAACTCAATCAATCTTCAAATTATTCATCCTTCCATTGGAGGGAATCCGATGAAAGAAGAGTGGCATCCACTCGAGTCCAGCAAGGACCCAATCCAGAATCCAACCATCTGCAAAAGTAGATATCTCAATTAATTGTATAAAAATACAGACTCACTTCCAAATGCTGTTTCAAAACTGAACTATATTATCCAGTACTAAACACAACCTACATGTATAAGAACGGTGAGATAGATATGTAGGGTTAATCTCAGGGATGGGTGAATGAGTGAGGAACTAAAAAAGCTTCTGGGCATTAGGAGTATCAGTGAAGTGATGTGCACGAGCAGACTTGGTTAATTTGGACACATGAAAAGAATGGATGATCAGAATTAGATGAAGAAATGTGAATGTGGGGGGAGCTGCACGTAGGGGTAGGCTTAAAAAGATGTGGGATCAGGTACATCGGTCTGATTTAAGAACAAAGAACCTACGACAGAGGCGGCCGAAAACAGGGTCGCTTGGAATGCCGCTATTTAGGACGTGAGACAGAAACCACACTGTATGTGGATGAAATTGTCTTTAAACGTGTATGTACATAATACAGTTGTTGTTGTTCCCCAGGCTGTGTGACCGAACAGCCCCAAGGTACCTAGCAAGGCCAACGATATAACCAAGCCCCCACAGAACCCTCACAGTTTTACCACTAAGAAATCCCAGGTGACCGAAACCGCTTCTAGGTGAGGAGCTGAGGAGGTTCTGGAAACGCCAGGGACACCAAAGCCCTGTCCTGTGTCCGATTAACAATTATATAGGGAAAGTTGAGGGGCAAAGGGAGAAATGTGATGCTTTGGCTCCCAGTCTGCCAACCTCTAGTATACAGTAAGTATGTATATCTTGTGGCCAGTGATGAGGATACTAGGTGGTGGCATGTGTGGTTGAATTTGTTGGGTTGTTGTAATGTGTTACCATCTCTCTCTCTCTCTCTGTGCATATAAATATCAGAGAGAGAGAGAGAGCAAAGTAAGGCAAGCAAGGTGGGGACTCATGACCATTGGGGTCCCATAACCGACTGTCCAGAGAGGCGAGTGTGTTGCTGATGGGCCGGCCCCTCTCCGAGGAGGGGGCTTTTGAGTTTGGTCCGGGGGCCCACTATATAAGCCCTCACTGCTCACCCTGGTTCTGGACCCTCTTCTCCCTCATGGTTAGCCCCATTAGTTTGGAGATTTTAAGACTTTTCGTGCCATATAGGTTTAGATTTTTCCTGACGAGTGATAGCGTGCCTCCAATTTAAGAAGAACCAGCCTATGACTGGGGCATTTTTCTACCGAACAATGCACACATGTATTGTGAAGGGGGGGTATTGGGGGTATATTTTAAAGCTTGATGGAGGGCCAGAGAGGAAACTAAAAAAATAAAAAAAAAATAATAAATACATAGATTAACATATAAATACATACAAATCTCCTCTCAACATATATAGGGGGAGATTGGTATAAAACAAGAAACATTACCAATTCATTGACTTAGACACTTGGAACAGTTGTAGGTGGTCTTGTTATCGGAGTCAATTACAGGAGAACTATGAATTGCGTAGATACATAAGGAAAGATTGGCATATTGGTAGAGAACAGGAATCATTATCAAATGGTTCCAACAGATTCTCTCTTATAGTCTATAGATATTACAATAGCAAGTATTAATGATCCAAGACAATGTAGCATGTGAGTGTGTCAATGTTCTATCTATTTATCCAACTATTGCCTGACACCGTGGTCCCCGAAGGAATGGCCACGAACGAAATGCCCCCATGCACCTCAGTCCCCAGTTAGTTGACGCCACTCCTCCGAACCAGCACCACCTTCATCCATATACTTCTTCACTCCATCCTTCCACCTCTCTTTTTGTTTATCTCTCCCTCTCTGTTCTTCCACATCGCTCTCGTACACCCTCTTAATCATTCTCTCGCTTCCCATACGTCCCATATGGCCGAACCATCTCAAGGTACTCCTTTTCACACTTTCCAGCACATCTACCTCCACACCACATCTCCCTCTTACTTCCTCGTTCGCCTGTCTATCCCTCCATGTAACTCTGCATGCACTTCTCAAGTAACTAATTTCCACCCCTCTCAAACTTGGTCTGAGATTCTCCACCAACGTCCATGCTTCGCTTCCATAATTCAGTGTCGGGATTACCTCACTGTCATGCAAGGACTTCTTCACTTTCATGATGACCACCTTATTTCTTGTCCTGCTTTCAGCGTTCCTACATCCCGCTTCCCCTGTTGCACCCTCTCCCGCACTTCTTCATCCATACTCCAATCTTTACTCAGCACACTGCCCAGATTCTTAACCTATTAAGCGTGAACTATTTGTAGTGAACACCCTACTGCCAGGCGACTATATTAGGACTAAAATCGTAATTTCATGATAAATATCGTTATTACTTATTCATATGCGCCTATTTTACGTTTAATATGAAGATTTTAACATATAACAGCAAAAAAACAAGTGGGAATAGTATTTATGGGTCGAAAAAAGTGAATTATTGCCGACCGTCAAGTCATGAGGTGAGAGCCGTGTGAGCCCTACAGCCTCCTCTCTCGATGGCTGAGGAGAGACTGATGTCTCGCTAGTGCTGTCTCTATCTTTGATGACCTTGAAACCGGGTGGGAGATATTGCCGCGGAAAATAAACTGATAGACAAGGGAATAAGATGAAAAATAAGTGATTATTGAAGGGGGGTGGAAAGGGGGGAAGGAGGGGGTTTCGACATGTGTGTAGGAGGTATGGAGGGGAATTATCTCGCTTGTTTTAAGTGCTACTGGGGCCTTTTTTTAGGCCTTGGATCTTAAGACATTTGTCGCCTTTGCCCACCAAAACCTCGCGCTTCCCAGGTTAAATGAGCTGACAATCTCCATAGCCACTCCACTTCACCTCACACTCTGTGACACCCCTTCCAAAGACCTTGCTCTTCCCCGCATTTACCTTTAGATTCCGTTTTTCACACACTGTTCCAAACATATTTACCAGACCCTGCAACTCCCATTCATTATCGCTCATCAGAACTGTATAGTCAGCAAACAGCAGTATAGGTAGCTTCCACTCGTTTCCCTCCCTTATCAGCGATACACCAACATCCACTGCCCTTTCTTGTAGTTCTTTCATGACTCCATCCATATATACAGTAAACAACCACAGATACATCACACACCCCTGTTTCAACCCAACATTCAGATAAATGAACTTGCTATGCTCATTCTCCACACGTACTGCCGCCTTTGCACCTTCATAGTTATTACATACTCTTCACTACTTTCAGCAACTTGCCATCTACTCAGTATATTCTAAGTACTTTCCACATACCTTCTTTATCCACTCTGTCATAGGCCTCCTCCAAGTCCATAAAGGCAACATACAGCTTGTGTTGCTTCTCCAGATATTTCTCCACAACACATTTCAGGGTAAAAATCTGTTCTACACGTCCTCTTCCCTTCCTAAACCTGCACTGCTCGTCACCTATCCATTTGTCTTATTGCTCTGAATCTCTCAATCACTACCCTTCTGTACACCTTCCCTACTATGCTTAGAAGATATATTCCTCGGTGGTTGCCACACACTCCTCTGTCCCCTTTACCCTTATATATGGGGACTATTATGCCTGTCTTCCAGGCATCAGGTGCACTCCCCTTCGCCCATGCTAGTTTGCACATTTTCCATACCCATCCTATCACTATCTCACCACCATACCTCTGCATTTCCCCACACACTCCATCTATTCTTGGTGTTTTCCCCAACTTCACTCTTTTTATGGCTTCACACACTTCTGACCTCCTGATCCTCACCTTCTCCTTCACTACTTCTCTTCTTCTCCCTCCTATACTCCATCCAACTATGTTTGCTGGTGCTTCATTCCTTACATTCAGCAATTCGTTGAAGTGTGTCAATGTTAAATTTGCTAAATGATGTACTATATGTATCATCACTAAAGCTATCATAATTATTGTATAGTCTCCTATCTAAGTAAGGCACATAGGTGCAGTAGTTATTGTTCATCATACATTGTATTTATTGTTTAATAATAACATTTGTAAGAACAAATATTTCAGTCAGTAGCCAGCCCGTACTCCAACAAGGGGTAGGGAGGATCAGCACGAGACATGAGACAGGAAAAAGAAGTGACAGGAGAACATATAACAGGTTGCCCACAAAAAACAAAAACAAAAAAACAAAAACAAAAAACAAGCACACAAATATTCAGAAGCACCATTCACTCATCAACCCCCGATATCCGTGGCTTCACCTCAGTTGTTATAGATCAACCAGAATAACACTAAAACAAATTGATGCAGTTTTAATTGATTGTTTTACCAAACATCCCCTCTCAAATGTATGCAATCAACTACAAAACAATTCGCTATCAGTTCTGAAAGAAATACATATTTATGGTTTAGTAAGATGTTTGAATATCAAAGTGTGGTTTACAGCCAGACCAGATCCCTTCCCAGCTCTATCACACACACAAGAGGAGGGAGTGTGGTTTACAGCCAGACCAGATCCCTTCCCAGCTCTCCCACACACACAAGGGGGGGGGGGGGGGGAGTGTGGTTTACAGCCAGACCAGATCCTTTCCCAGCTCTTTCACACACACACACACACAAGAGGAGGGAGTGTGGTTTACAGCCAGACCAGATCCCTTCCCAGCTCTCCCACACACACAAGGGGGGGGAGTGTGGTTTACAGTGTGACGCACCCCAGTGCTGGGCAACGCAACCTGATTGTACTCCTTGGTACTCCACTGTACCGCCCGTGATCTGGCTACCATCAGCCGCAATGTATATTGAGTGTGACAACTTATAACTATGTTCTTTGTATCTCTGCAAAGGTCTCGTCATGTGCTAACCAGTGGTGGGTTTTGTTTTAAGCCATGTCGAGACCTTCCATTTAATATGTAGTATCAATAGAGAAGTTGATAGATAGGATAATGGGAATTCAGAGAGAGAGAGTGAGTTGGGCTTCAGAGCAAGAGGGTAGCAACACGCCGCGCTGCCGGCCGGGTGGTTGCCAGACGTATGGACTGGTTGGCAGCCTTGCCCTTATGGCTAGGCGCGATAGGGTTGGTAGTCCATTGTTGCCTGCCTGGGCTGGGCCCATGTTGTCGTACAGTACACTGCCTGGAGGTTGGCTGTGTGTTCCTTGACCAGGTTGCCTAGAACCTTTGAGATTCTAACATCCCTTGCTCTCTCTCCCCACTTCTCACGGTTGCACTCTTTCTCTCTGACGACATTACTCTCATTTCATTCTTCTCTCTATTTAAATGCATAACCTTCCCTTGAGGTCCTAAAGGAGTTTCAGCACTCACCTCTCGTATTACTCTTAGGACAAGCATATATTTACATGTATTAGATTTAAGGGGTTAATGTGAACAGCGATCTTCTTGATGAGGATAGTTGGTGAACGTTCTACATGTTCACGAGTTATATGCCCTGCTCATCATCCCATTTGTGACTAGACTGGTGCCATGTGTAAGAGCCCGACCATGCCCAGGAGTTGTCTGTAGAGGGACGAGGACTTAGCCTTGATTTGCATACCGAGCCAGGAGCGAGTGTAGCACCTGAGACTACAGCTCGCTCGTAGTGCCGGTATAGTAGAGTAACGTAATTTATCTGTCCTTGTGTTCTCTACAGTCTTCTCCTGGGTTCTCGCTTTCGGTGCTGGGACTCGTTGTTCCTGTGACTTGGCCTGCTAGCTAGAACACATGGGGATGATGAGTGGGATATATCTTTATTTTACTATGCATTGCAGCTCTCTTTAAGTATATATCTATAACACTTTACAATACACATTACTCACACACAAGACAACACTATTAACCCTTATTTAGCGGCGAGCAACATAAGTCGAGTTAAATAAAGCTGGACTATGTGGCGGCGCTCGACATAACTCGAGTGGCAATTTCAGCACGTAATGTGGCTGAGAGAGAGAGACAAGTGGTGGCAGGAGACTAGCGAGCGTATGACTGCTCCAGACCACCGCGGCGAACCTACTGACACAAATCTCAGCTCCCTCCTCCCTCTCTCACTCGCTACATACTCAATTATGTACCGAAAGTACCGAATTACCTGCTTTTTGCACTCGCGTTGCACAGTTATTGCAAGAAAACTATCCATCATACAAGGATCGTTATGGTGTCATTCGAAAGCTCTGTTTATGCCCTTTCAGGGATAGGTACTTGTTTTACGTTCTGGGTCTTATTTAGGCATGAAAATGATCACGTAAACAGCCCTATTTTGGCTAAAAACACCCCGCTGGGCGGTACACATAAATAAACCGCATAGGCCGCTCGTAAGGTGTTAATACTTTCATGTATCAATTAACTGCACTGTCGTTTTGCTGCTGTGTCCGGAGTTCTGTTGCGTAGGGCGCATACGGACTCGGAGGGGAGACAGAGTGAGAGAAGCGAAGTAGCCTATGCGGTAGTAGGCTACCGGCGCAGTACTGTTGCCTGCAACCTTTTAGTTATTCCAAGTATAGATTCATTATTATAATAAGTGACTACTATTTATGTTCCTCCCATGTGTATTATTAGGTATCTACTGGATCATGAACATCTTGTATGCTACATGCTAGTGCATGTTAGTAGGGGACAGTTAGTGTAGTGCACGCGCTTTCAAGTAGGCGTGTACATTTGTCATTTAGCATTTCACTGTCATACCTTTAGCCTGCTTCTATTCTACATTATTAGAGGCTTAATATTAACGTAGTTTCTTGAGTATTGCATTTCTTTAGTAATAACGTAACCTATAAATGTCTGAGGGAGTTTAGCCTCATAGCCTACCCCTGTTGTACACTTTCGCCGAGTTAAGGTACCTCGTTACCATAGACGATAACTCTGTAGGGCGTTGGTGCTTTTGTTGTCTGGAGCATATAGTATTTGGGACTGGAATCGAGCGTGTCGTTGTCACTTAAGCCATTTCTGTCCTACAATCAAGAATCCCGAATATGTATTGCCGATCCAGCCGTAACAACAGCCAGACCAGATCCTTTCCCAGCTCTTTCACACACACACACACACAAGAGGAGGGAGTGTAGTTTACAGCCAGACCAGATCCCTTCCCAGCTCTCCCACACACACAAGGGGAGGGAGTGTGGTTTACAGCCAGACCAGGTCCCTTCGCAGCTCTCTGACACACACAAGAGGAGGCCTCATATCGTATCCTGTCACTACCCTTGCTATTTGGACGACTGCTAAGTGTGCTGCCAACTCTTGAATAAATCTGGGACTAAAAAATTTGAATGATGTGAAGTGTTGTGGGTGAATGTCTGAGTGTATTTGTATTATGGGGAGGTGTGAGTGTATGTACAGTAGATTGTAGGCACCAATCGAACAGGGAGAGGCTGTAGGCATTTGATAAGGAGTCGCTGGAACTCGTGTTTCATTTGCTTGTCCTCTATTACTGATTTCCGTTGTGCCTCACTTACACTGAGAGTAGTCCAACCTGCTCTCACAAACACCTTTTCCTCCTATTTACTGCACTACACTAAACATGCATACCACACTTCTTCCTTCCACCAAAAATAAATAAATAAATAAATAAATAAATATAGAATGATGATGAACACAAGCCTCGGACTCCCCCGGGTGGGGGGGGGGGGGGGTAATTGCCCCCACACCCTCTCTGGACCACAATTTGTCACTCTTACTATTAACTTTTTTCCAATATTCGCGGCATTTCCTCTAATTTTCACTCAGTTGAACACCATCTCTCCTCCTACAAACCTGATCGTCTTTTCCTCACTGAAACCTAGGTGTCTGAGGCAACTGCCAGCAGCCCCTTCTCTGTATCCTCCTACTTTATCTATCCTAGTTTCAAAGCCAAAGGCGAATGTTGTGCATAAATGCACAACAAACTCACTTTCTCTCGTGTTCCTAATTTCGATTCCTCTGAATTCTCAACTGTATGGTTCAAACTATCCTGTCATTCTCATACTAAATATTTCTGTGCTGTCTATCTTTCCCCTAACTCTACCGACTTTCCCAAATTCTTTGAATATCTAAACTCGAAAGTGGAACACATTCTATCCGTCTCTCCCTTCTCGGAAATTTCCATCTTAAGAGATTTCAACGTTCACCACCGCCAATGGCTCTCCTCTCATACTACTGACCAACCTGGTGAACAATCCTATGTCTGTTATATCCTAAATGACCTAGAACAGCAACCCACCCATATCCCGGATCGCTTCGGAGATCGGCCCAACATTCTTGGCTTATTTCGGACTTCTAACCTTTCTTCTTATACTATCGATCTTTTCTCTCCTTTGGGCTCCTCCGACCATAAACTTATCTCCATTACCTGTCCTATCTCTCCAGTACGGCCACCCGATCCTCCGAGCCAGCGGTGCTTGTGATACCTCCCCTAGTTAAGGAAACTGTATGTTTATAGATATATATTTAACAATAACTGGGGAAACTGATATTCTTCACTTTGAATATTTACTAGTTTAATTATGAACTCTAGTTTGTAATTCTACAAAGTCTGTTTCGTATCTTAATAGTAAAGTGAATCTTTAGGTATCTAAGGTAGTCGTGATAGAATATTGGTTAGCCCCTGACAGCAACCTTTCTTCTCCACAAACATGCCATATTTATCGCCTCGGGGGGACGCCGCGAAATGACGTAAAACCATTCAGTACGTAACTTACACAATAGCTATCCAATCCCTGCTATGGTTTGATAAGAGAGGCGTGTCATACAATTGACAGATCATTGAAATTGTTGGATAAATCCTCTAATCCATTTAAACCTTTCACGATAATGTTTTCAGCTATTTAGCTATACATACCTAATAAAAAACTATAAACTAACTCCCCTTCCCCCTCCTTTCTCACTGTGTGCCTGAATCACCACAAGTCATGAACAACTATGTACCTACATTCTTCTCACGTAACTGAGGATATCATAAATTGACGCGGTTAAATTATACTCTGAACAAAATCACAACTTTCTGGGCTCAAAACTTTTTCGAAGATCTTAAGAAGAAAACAAAAATGACAAAACATATCTGGGGTGGGAAGCGATAACTTAATATTTTGTGGACTAAAGTTTAGAGAGCGAAAGAGTGAGAGTGAGGGGACATTTAATAAGTATTTCTGATTAAGTGTTTGTTTAAAAGTGTTGGCGAGGTAATTTTCTACAGATTAAGACGGATATCTAGGGATCACGTGGGGTGTAACTTATCTTAATTAACTCTTTACCTCTTCCAAATTTGTCCTAGACCTCCATCAATCTTAACAAATACCTCCAAGACCCACCTTCGAGATAAGTTCGTGCATTTATTGGCAGAACAATGCCCCGGCCGAAGACCGATTCCTCCTAAAATACAGGCTCGCTATCGCTCGCCAGGAACAAAAATAGATTTGTTTTGCAACTAATGGGGCGAATGTTGTAAAATAGCAAAACTATTGGGGGTTAAACATGAGGGTGTAGGGATCCAGACCCCTCCTCCTATAACACATATCGTACACACACCCCACATTTTTTTTTTGTTTTTTTTTTTTTCCTATGTAATTGAGGGAGGCAAAAGGCATAACTGCCTATAGCCATATGCACCCAAACCAAACATATACAAACATCACACTTCCTACAGACAAATCAGAAGCCTATACAGACAGATATTCTCTCTCTCTCTCTCTCTTTACTTCTCACCCAAGCCTTCTCCAACATATACACACTCTCTGGCCCAACGATATGGCCACACACACACACACACAACGCACAAATAGAACCACAAACTCCTTAACCATAGCCTCTCTCTCTCTCTCTCTCTCTCACACACACACACACACATCCACACACACACCATATTGCTACACTGCCCAAATGGTGCTGTATATTCAGACATTTACGCGATCTTAGTTTCATAAATAAATATAACTATTTTGCCAACCCTCCTTCCATCACCAACACCCACACACACACACTCACACATTAACAGGCACCCACACCATCACACACATACACACACACACACAAAATATATGGTCCCACTCCCTAAATAGTGCTGTATATTCAGAAATTCACGCGATCCCAGTTTCATAGTATATAAATATAATAATTATTGCCAACCATCCCTCCCACACCCACACACAGACACCGACACTCACAGACACCCACTAATACACACACACAGAGATCCCGACACACACACACACAGAGATCCCGACACACACAAACACACACACTGGTCACACTCCCCAAATAAGTATATAATGTAAGTATATAAGCCAGGATTCTAGAGCTATTGAACTGCTTACCTATCTGAGGTCAAGGAAAGAGAATAAAAAGTATATACATTTATTTACAAGACATTTGGACTTATTGTTGAACATGAGATATCAGGTTCTATAAGCGTGAACTGCTGAACTAGGGCCCTAGCAACTGGTCATACAGTCCCTAGAGCAGCCCTCGTCGGCCACCACAGGCTAGAGACACACAAAGATCCTGCTCGTACTGTTCTCCGTCAACTGACATGGATACAGCACCACGACCCACACATACAGTACACACAACACCCAGGACGCCTCTCTCGCCCGGCCGTTGACGAGGGTAGGGTCCAGTCTCCTATATGGAAAATTGGAAATGATAAGATTAGCATGGCTTCACAATAACACTTAACTATTCACAGACGACACACAAAACCGTAAATAAGGCATTGATGGACTAAGTTAATTTGATAGAGATTATTAAGTAATCACTTTTCCAAGATCGCAGTAAAAGCATTTATCACTATAAGGTTTGTTGAATAGAGCACTTGAATTCTTACTGTAGCGTTTGGAGGATGAGAGTCTAGTGAGGAAAGGAACCCAAGGTCGACAATAAAAAGAGTTGCAATCAGTTCGACCCCGGATTCGAGAGCAATTAATTAATAATGTTCGAAGCATAGTCGAACCCTATAAAGAATCGAACCATAAATCAATCCCATCTGTATATATACAGTACATGAAGCTACAGAATGAAACTCTAGAATTAAATAAAGTATTATATACGAATACTCTGGGTTCGAAGCTTACTTTATATATTGTTACTGGGGGTGACTTAGTCGAACACAAGTTCGAAACATATCTTCATCTGGATACATATAGTTAATAACATAAAACCGAACACACACTGTTCGAACCTTAATACAAAATGATTATGCATAGATAAAATAATAAATTATAGCCTATTCCCTCACAGTGCTGTATATTCAGACCGGCACACGAACCGGGTTTCATATTATATAATATTGTAATAGCCACACCATTTTCAAGGTGTGACTTGGTCTGTTTATCTATTATATATTTATATATCTAATTTAATCATATATTTTGTTTACACATTAGTAATTGTTATACCATGGTTTTAATCATATATTTTGTTTACACATTAGTAATTGTTATACCATGGTTTTTACCAGGTTTTGAGATTGGATTTGGTAGGTTTTACTTAACTGGAAATGTCAAAGTCACACAACACCTGCATAGAAGAAATAAAGGATACATATAACACTGAGTATATTTATGAACAGTATTTATTTATCTACTCCTAAGTTAGCAATATAGATAGATACACATGGATCAAATGGTTTATACCATATGAACTGTCCTAGCACGGCGAGGATCTAGATGGATCAGATATATATTAGTTCTGTTTACCTCTTAAATGAACTCAAAAAGGTACTTTCGCATTGGTGAGAATTTAGGCAGAGTCAATATTGGGGACTCTAACTTATTTCGGTACCTTCACACAGGTGAACTTGTGGACTCTTAACTTTATAACTTATTTCTGGGCATCGACTTATTAGTTGGTTTTCATTATTTACTCCTGAGCTAACACTTGGAGCTGGAGTGATGATGAGTTGAGGTAACAGCTGGGGGTTCTTCTGATTCTCTGTTGGGCCATCCAGGTTGACCTGCCGTATGGTAAGTTGTTTGGGATACAGATGGATTAGCTGGCTTTGGATCTTAAATGAAGTTCCTTAATGTCATGAAACTGGGCACTTTCATCGGACAAACGCAAGTATGTTTAGCTGGACATGTTCTGTAGCTAGAGTTACTCAACTATCCTAATCGTTATGCTAATCGGTGATGAAGTTCCGTTTCAGTACTCTTGACTTGGGGTCTTTAATATGATGTCTCTGATGTCATGACACAGGAACAACGTATCTGGCTAACGCGAGGAGATAATAAGGTCATGACCATTACTATTTTCACTCGATCTGCCACTGACCAGGGCGGTGTTTAAACCTTTTAATTGCAAGTGTCCCCTACCATGGTGTTGGACAGATGCACTAAGGACTTCTATATGCTGAGTGCCGGGTGACGGTTTCTCGCAAAGCCCTAAATTAGTCGTATGACCTTGCCATGACAAGTATCTCTCGGTAGTTTGTGGAGTGCGGATTTAATAAAAGAAGTAAGGTGGGGACATGTCCGCGAGTTTATACTTCTAGTATTATAAGTGAAGCCTATTGGGGATCTTAATGTTTTTCCCTATACCATGGTACGCGATAACAATAATTCATTAATAAGGAAAAGAACTCCTCCGACTTGTAGAGATATTCGTCATGACTTCAATCAACTATTTGAATGGACCGGTATTTTTAGGGGTAAACCACTATTATGCCAGTGTTATGAAGCCCTAGAATTGCTTGCCTTGTTCACCTTTCGTCGGAGTAGTGACGACTTTGGCTGAGATGTCCTAGGGCAGGTGCGCGTGGGTCAAAAGATCATAAGTCCAGTAGGGGGAGGATCTAGGGGGATTAGGAGGGACCCCTCGAAGTTCGCGGCAGGTGATTCGGCTTTTGGGTGGAAGAAGGGCATAAGTGACTTCTCTTCTTATGGAGATGTTGGTCCTCCTGTACTTGGCTGAATATTATTTTCTTCCTGGGAGCCTCATGGTGTTGTGGTATTTTGGTGATAGTCTTGCCCGGTGTTGTTGGAAGCTCTGGTGTTATGGTGGCAGTTCTGGCGTCTCGTCCGGTGTTCGTAGAGGGCGTGTGAGATGTGATAACTTGCTTATATAAATATGAGAGAGAGAGAGAGAGAGAACAAGATAGGTGGGGGAGGGGGTAGTCATTATGGTATACACTTGTCAGTAATTGGTTAGGCAAGTACCGTTATTACCCGTTCACGGGAGCCAATACCGGTAACAGTTGTGGGCCATAATGACTGCCGGTATAACCATATTGTGGACACCCTGTTATGGTCCACCAGGAGGTGGTGGTGGTAGTTATCCTTATAAGGGGTGGGGGGGATAAGAGGAGTAGGGAGGTTGGGGTGATAAGAGGAGGGGGAGGTTAGGGTGATAAGAGGAGGGGGTGACCGTTTGTATAATTATGAGAAATGAGATTACACTAAAGATGAAGCAAAAATTAGTAACGCTCTCAATAGCTTCTTTGCATCCGTATTTATAACAAAGACCGTAATAATATCCCTACAGCATTGCCGATTCAGATTGATAATTATGATGTTCTAAGCAATATCACTATTACAGAGAGAGAAGTATTGAATTGATTAGATAAACACAAGCTAAATAAATCGCCTGGCTCTGATACAACCTCACCCAGAGTTCTAAAGGAAGCTAAGGATGAGCTATCTCCAAACCACTGACATTGCTGTTCAATAAATCCTTGCAGTCTGGAACTATGCCCTGTCAGAGGAAAGCTTGCCAACGCAACACCGATATTAAAAAAAGGTAGCAAATCCTTACCCAGTAGCTATCGTCCAAATAGTTTAACCTCAGTTGTATGGAAAATGCTAGAAAGACTCATAAGAGACAGACTCGTAAATCACTTAAACGAAAATAACACACTTAAAGATACTCAATACGGCTTTCGTAACAAACATTCCTGCTTAACAAACCTCTTCGACTTCTTTCACGATATCCCCAACCTCTACAATGAGAGTAAAGCTATAGATATTATATACCTTGATTTTCAAAAGACCTTTGACAAAGTTCCCCACAAACGTATACTGCTACAACTAAAAGCGTATGAATACAAGACGGTGTGTTGAAAGGGATTGAAGATTGGCTCAGCGACAGAAAGTAAAGAGTAGTCATAAACGGTAAGGCATCTAAATGGACCAATGTAAGTAGCGGGGTACCCCAGGGATCGGTACTATGACCAATTATCTTTCTAATTTACATCAACAATAAAGATGAGGGTCTCACCTGTCCAATCTCAAAGTTTGCTGACGATTCAGAAAATGCAAATAGCGTACTCTTAAAAGAACAAGTTGACGAAATGCAACACAATCTAGATAAGTTGTCATGTTGGGCCCAAATTTGGTGAATGAATTTCAATGTGGATAAATGTAAAGTAATACATATCGGAACGCGAAATGAGAAAGCAAACTATTCGATGAATGGCACCTAGCTTAACCCTTAATTAGCGGCGAGCAACATAAGTCGAGTTAAATAAAGCTGGACTATGTGGCGGCGCTCGACATAGGTCGAGTAGCAATTTCAGCACGTAATGTGGCTGAGAGAGAGAGACAAGTGGTGGCAGGAGACTAGCGAGCGTATGACTGCTCCAGACCACCGCGGCGAACCTACTGACACAAATCTCAGCTCCCTCCTCCCTCTCTCACTCGCTACATACTCAATTATGTACCGAAACTACCGAATTACCTGCTTTTTGCACTCGCGTTGCACGGTTATTGCAAGAAAACTATCCATCATACAAGGATCGTTATGGTGTCATTCGAAAGCTCTGTTTATGCCCTTTCAGGGATAGGTACTTGTTTTACGTTCTGGGTCTTATTTAGGCATGAAAATGATCACGTAAACAGCCCTATTTTGGCTAAAAACACCCCGCTGTGCGGTACATATAAATAAACCGCATAGGCCGCTCGAAAGGTGTTAAGAGTGTAGACAGATATACTGATTTGGGAGTAACAATATCGAGTAACCTAAAACCGAGTCAACAATGTTCAGAAGCTGTTAAGAAAGCAAACAAAAATAATTGGCTTTATATGCAGGTCATTTGAGCATAAATCCAAAGAAGTTATCGTAACTCTTTACAATTCCTTAGTCTGCCCTATTCTGGGATATTGCGTTCAATCCTGGTGCCCTTATTACCAAAAAGATTTAGACAAGCTAGAACGAGTTCAAAGTAGAGTTACCAAAATTTATACCTAGCCTAAAGAACAAACCAAACGAGCAACGTCTTAGAGAATTAAATATATTTCCTTTAACCCAGTGCAGATTAAGAGGCGACTTAATTCAAGTGTTCAAAATTATCAATGGGCATCTACAAGATGAATAGTAGTAAGTACTTCACTATCGACCAATCTAATTTCACGCGGAGAAACGGTTGCAAAATTATTGGTAAATCATTTAATTCACACAAATTTAAGAATTTCTTCTTCGATCGAGTTGACAACCTGTGGAATGTGTTACGACTGAGGTTTAAATATATCAGGGCTCTTATTCATTGGACTAGTAATGGCATAAATGCTACAACGGAAAGCGCTAGATCCAACCTCTGATGTATATTCCCTTCAACAAAGAACACAAATACTCTCCAGAGTTCTATATGCAATAATAGGTTATTAAACTCTCAATAAATGTGCATCTACTCTAGGCTTAATGTTATGTGAAAACAGCCTATTACTACCTATAACCGAAGGTGCTTGGTTATGGTATGCAAAGTAAGGTGGTAAGAGAAGTTACAGCTTACGTTACTTTAATGAATAAATGTCAGGCACTCCTGCATGAAAGAAAGTGCACTAAAGTCCTTCAACACCAACAAGGAATCTTCTTTAAATGTTAGATGCTATCAAGATGCTCGAATCGGAAATGGAACCCAAAAAGGCTGGCAGCGGAACAATGCTCGAGCAGGCTATGCTCACAAAATGGCAGGATATATAATGCAGTCGGGACCAAGAATATCCTAAACGCTACAACAATAATAATAATCGTCACGACAATGCAGTATTCCTATCAACAAAAAGAGCCTAAGTCGTTTGTGTCTCAATACATCAAACTAGCCTGCGAAATGCTTGTGTAATCATAAACGGGTATGCATAATAAGAGTAATTGGTTTAATATACTTAATGTTTACTATGACTGATAAAGTCTAGCTAGAGTCAATGATACGAGATACTGGTGCGCATGGCATGCCGCATAGCCTAGTGCAAATCTCAAGTCTGTCCGTCAAGTATTACGTTATAGTGAAGGGTAGCTCTCTTGAGATACCTTAATACCGAAGTATTAAGCATTCTCCTGGCGTACCTCAAAGACAAACAACCGAGCTTAGAACAGTGCAGAATGGTATAGGCAAAAAGCCCTCATTCGTGCATGCTCTACTCTCAATGGCACACAGACTAGAATTTACCCAATCAACTCCAGTTCTCAGGTATGTCGTGCAGCTTTTAACTAAAGCCAGCACCCATCGGAAACAATACCTTATAATATCAGACTCCTAGTCTAGCATTATCTAATCCAGCAGAACACTAATAATTACAGGAAGCAGTACTGAACAATATGAATGCCAACCAATGCTTCGTGATCAACTTATCTTAACAACTAAACATACATGGGTTATATAAGACCTTAACGCACAATCCAACTGGCCAGCATGAAGCTGATTATGTAGAGTTAACCAGAGGAGGTATAATATTAATAAAAGGTGGTGAAAGATATGGAAAATGAGAGAGATAGGCAGAGGAAAAGGTTCTCAGGTGCAGCTAGGGTGACAGATATCAAAGGGATAAGAGGGATGCGTTCTAGAAACCAGATCTGAGGGAGAGAGTGGCAAGAGAGCTGTATATATACTGGCACTAGCTCGCACCGCGTATGAAAAGCGGTAACAAGTCCTCCAGCCAATTCCAAAGAGGCCAGCCAACCATGACGTCACCAAGCATGGTAAAAAACTCCTCCAACCAATCCCCAAGAGGCCAGCCAGCCGTGACGTCATCGAGCATGGCAAAAAACACTGCGCGCCTCCTCTCACTCTGTTCCACTCTCTCTCTCTCTCTCTCTCAAATCCTATCATTGCTACTTAATGATAAAACATATACTTTGCAATTAAATATATAAAGCCTTGACATGGGCGAAAACAAAGAGCCTTTCTGGACTGCCCATGACGCGAGCTTTCATATGAAATAAAGCACACAATAATACATCAACTGTAGCCACATCCACTGCCCTGGCGATCCTAGTGAGTCACTGTAGGACAAGCCATGCGGTTCTAACGGAGTGGTTAACGTCACACCCCCCCAAGATTTTTCTCAGAGGCCCAAAGCTCAAAAAAAATCTGATGGTTAGAACCCATGCTATATCTCTACTTCCCATCACCCAGTGGCAGTAAAATATCTGGCACAGTTCTCAACAAAACATTTTACAAAATTATAACCCTCCCCAACACAATAGGTTAAATCATATGTAGTTATGCTCCTCAAGAGCGAGCTTCTCTAGCCCAGCATTCTGAGAGGAGTGCAACTCAGAATTACTGCTATAACATACTGAAAAAATTCAACTATCAAAGAAAGAGTTTTTATTTGATTTTTATGTTTTTAATTTGTTTATTTCGGCTGCACTATAGGGGCAAGCCTAGTTTTTTCTTCTATACCAAACGCTCAACTCCTGCTTTACGACCCAATACGCTGGCTACAACCGCGAGCCAACAAGCACCAAGTGCAAAATATTATTCAAACTAAAGCAGGAGGCTACCCGTGTGTCAATCTACCCAGGATCATCTACCCTTGAAAGACAATCTGCAACCACGTTGTCACAACCGGCAATATGGCGTATGTCCAGGCTATACTCCCGTAACACCAGCGACCACCCGGTCAGCCTTATATTCCGATTGTGAAACTGGTCCAAGAACTTGAGAGGGTGATGATCTGTGTAAACTACAACGACCGGACCATAGGCTGGAACATAGACCTCGAAATGCCTCAGTGCAAGCACAACTGCCAGCAGCTCCCTCTCGACAACAGAGCAGCTTCCCTGGGCTGAATTGAACTTCTCCGAGCAGAAACTAACAGAATGTTCCAGCCCATCATCGTCCTTTTTCATAAGGACGGCACCAGCCCCCACACCACTAGCATCCATTGCTAGTTGGAAAGGTAGGCTAAAGTCAGGGGCCCTGAGGATCGGGTGAGTGCACAACAGGTGTTTTACTACTCTAAACGCCTTCTCACACTCAGGCGCCCATTTGACTTTCTTATCCTTCCAGTTATCCTCCACCTGAGCTTGACTGTCCCATTCTCCTTCTCCACCTTGACTGCAAAACGTCATCACAGGCACAGTGAGAAGTTCAGGGGGGTGCCTCACATACTCCTTCATGAGATTAACGTGACATAACTGATTGCGCTTACGTCTGTCTGGAGCGGTCATCAAGCAATCCAGGTCCGATAGCCTCTCAACCACCCTATAAGGACCAGTGTACTTCGCGGATAAGGGATGACCTACAAGGGGCAGTAGAATCAACACCTCCTGACCCACGTGAAACTCCCTGAGTTTAACCTTGTGGTCGTACCTGTCCTTCATGAGGGCCTGAGAGCTAGTCAAATTACGGCCAGCCAACTCTAGAGTGCGCAACATCCGTTCTCGACTGTCGAGGACATACTTGAGCATAGAACAAGGCTTTTCTGTGCCCTCCCATATTTCTTTAACCATATGGAGAGGACCTCTGACACGGTGTCCAAAGACGAGCTCATTAGGGCTGAATCCCAAACTTTCCCCAGGTACCTCCCGTGCAGCAAATAAAACATAATATGGCAGGCCAAGATCCCAACCTTTCCCACTCTCAAAGCAACAACAACGAAGCACAGATTTCAAGGCTGAGTGCCATCGCTCCAACACACCCTGGCTCTCCGGATGATACGCAGATGACACAACCGTAACAATCCCATGCTGCGGCATTGCTTGGACAAAGAGGTTAGAAGTGAAGTTGGATCCTTGGTCTGACTGAATCCCCTGCGGGTAACCATACCGGGAAAAATACACTATCAAGTTTCGGGGGAAACACGGGGAAACGGTTGCAAAATTATTGGTAAATCTTTTAACTCACACGAATCTAAGAATTTCTTCTTCAATCGAGTTGTCAACTTGTGGAATGGGCTTCCCCGAAACGTTATAGACTGCATCACCGTTGATTAATTTAAACTCCGCCTAGACAAATATCTCGCATCAAACCCGCGACTGACTGCGTTTGTAAATGAATAACTTTATTTTATCCCCCCCTCAGTTACTAACCCATCTGTCCCCTACTAACTTCCTAATCCTGCCACGGACATTAGTTCCAGGGCAGTATTTCCCTTTCCAATGTTCCCTTACCCACTCTAAACCACTGTTTGAACACTTGATCCTCAGTGTTTTGGAGGACAAGCATCCTAGAAGGGTCACTAGATCTGTTGTTGCTTGATTTATTTTGTACTCCTTTGTACTCCACCTTGGCCGCTGCAGCCCAACGCAGGGACAGTAAGCTGCTCAGGTGGTTGCCTCACAAACTCCTCTAACAGGTTTACCTGACATGCTTCCCCGTCCTCGAGTTCAATAGCCCCGTTCCCACAACTCTCCTCCACCTGGGAACTACTCTGTCGCGGAGTGCCATCACGCCCTACCATGTCACTAGGGGGGACAGGTTCTGGGGCCACTCCGGAGCTCACCTTTGGGTCAAGTACCGAGTCACCAAGGAGTGTCGCTGGGTCCAAACTCTCAATCCGACCACCAGCCTCGACTTTCTCCTTCCGACCCTTCCTCCGCTGGTCATAAACTTGGGTACTAGGCTGTGACACCTGAACGGACTGAGATCTCTCAAGCCCCTCTTGCTCCTCCCTACTCGTGTCGGCCACCCTCTTGGCAACGACTAAGGGTGGAACCTCGGAAGTGGGCACCGCAAAGTCATTACCAAGAAGGAGGTCGACCCCCTCAACTGGCAACTTCTCCACCACACCCCCATCCAACTCCCGTGTCACACCGTCCACCTCAAGCTCCATTCTGACCAGCGGGTAAGACCATGTAGCATTGATGCCTTGAACCACCACAACCCGAGCCATGTTAACAGGCTTGCCAGTGAAATTCTTAACAAGTGTCTGGGAAGCGCCCGTATCACGCAACAACTCAAGTCTATGCTTCACACCAGCCCCCCTCACAGAGCCGTGCCCCCTATGACCACAAAAAGCATCTCGGACTGGTGATGAGCCCTCCTGCTGCTTCTGCACCGACTGTGACTTCGCATCCGACGTATTACCCCAGGCAAATGCGGAAGACCTCAAAGACACATCGATGTTGCTCACTAGTGACACCACTGCTGTAGGCGGTGCGCTCGGACATGAGTGCGCAATATGCCCCTTCTCATGACACTTGAAACATTCCACCTCACTCTTGGACTTCCTCAGAGGTGAGGAAGGGCCCTGGCCTTTCTTAAATGGGAAGGGTTTCGACTTGGGTTCATAATTGGCAACAGTACTCTTAAATGGATAATTTGTGTCATTAATTCGGAGGGGGGTGGAGTGGTACGCCCCTGGTTACCTGCCTCAGCTCTCTGTGCAGACCCGCACCCACGAATCAAGGACACCCTAAGGTCAGCCAGCTCAGCCGCCTTCTGCAGAGTTTTCGGTTGCTTTTATTTAAGGATAAGAGTCAAGTCACTGCCAGTACATTTAAAAAAATGTTCCAGCAACACTAGTTGTTTTACTGAATCAAAAGTAGTTGCCTTCTTCGACCTTAACCAATTTTCAAATGCATCTGACAGCTCTCTAGCGTGTTCCTGGAAAGTACTCTCCTTTCTTTTTGGAACCGCCCTAAACTTCAGCCTATAGGTCTCTGGCTGTAGCTCATACGCCCTCAGGACAGCCTCTTTCAACAACTCATAATCCACACAGGAATCTAGGGGCAAAGCATCGTACGCCTTGAGTGCTTTCCCCGTCAATCGTGAAGAAACAAGGGCTGCCCACTTCTCCTCGGGCCATTGGTGCTCCTGGCACTTCTTCTCGAACCGGAGAAAACATTCTGTAACTCCCAACTCGTCAAACACTGGAATTAACTTTAGTAGATGCGACAGAGACTGGTCCTGGGCTTGACCCCCCTGGACGATCAAGTTCCTCGTCACTTCTACACGAGTTTTCTCTAGGTCAACATCGGCACAATACCTTGCAGACTCATACTTAAGCTCAGCCTCTCGCTTCAGGCTGCTCGAGTTTGGCGAGCTCGAGCTGGAACAACATCTCGGGAGTCAAACCCTGAGGAGGGGATGCTACTACCGGGGACCCACCCCGTGAGTCACTTAGAGGCATACCCAACCGCCAGCGGGCATCGGCCTGCGGGAACGTACCCGGCTCCGGAGCCCGAGGGGGCGCCATGATAGGAGTCGAGTGGAATGGGGGCTGGGCCGAAGGTGCCCCAGCCCCCGCTCCACCTGAAACCCCATGCACCCCACCCAGCACACAGGCAGCCAGCTCACTTCTCGACATACCGCTAGTACCGGAAAACCCTAAGACCGTGGCCACACACTGCAGTCCGTACCGGTCTAGCCCCGATACCCGGTCCGCCGACATAGGCTTCCCCCCAAAAATCCGAGCATCCTCCTCACTGTTCACCACCCGAACGCCGCTTAACAACTCCACCTTCTCCACCTGCTCGCCTGCCTGTCGCACTGTGCCCTCACTATGCTCAGACCCGTCCAGTGACATGATGGAGTCAACAAAAACAAATTTCAAGTCCAGACAAAAATAGCCAAACTCTTGCGTAGCTTTATTCACCAAAAAAATATTCGAAGATGTTCTTGAGTGCAATAGTAGGTCACCAATAACTCCAACAAGTTCTATGTATCCTCAAAACAATGTCTACTGCCAACAATGCGAGAAATAAATTCAACCCCCAAATGGCAATAAGATTTCTCCCAAAAAAATAAATGCAATATTCAGTTCACTATATTCTGGTCTAAGGTCGCCATTTGTTATGACGACTAGGACATGATCCTTGCAAGGTCGCCATTTGTTACGACCGGCACTACGAAATAAACAAGGGCACTCAATATTGGACTAGACGATAGGCTATATCTGCAACAACGGTACGCTAATTCCAAACCCTCGAACTATTTCGCCGGCGAACAAAACACTTAAACCCTCCAGAGTTAATCTCCTGGATAACGGGGTATCAATTAACTGGGTTTTAGTGCACTTCTACAAAGGCTTTCCGGTGACGGCAAAGCCTACTCTCAAAAAGGAGTACTTACGTTAATACTAGTGAGCAACTTCTCTTGGCGCTTAGGAACAAGAGTTTGCAACTTATCTTGAAGAATAATGCTCTTAAGTAATAACAATGCTTGAATCAACTATAACAAGATTAAATAAAGAAATATATGTTTACGTTAACTTTAGTGTGAGTCTGTACTCAACACTAAACTCTACAATGCTCTATGAAAACACTGGAAGTCTAGTCCTACAGCAATCAGATATGGAATCTTCTAAAAAGGTCTGATGCTCTAAGATGCTCGTTAATACAGAACATAAATTAATGCAGGGGCAGGACACCAACGCGTGTATCTTAAATACACCAATAAGTAGGATACATATATATAACAAGGGAGTGCAACAACTCTGTGACAGCACTAATAATAACCACTCAGGAACAGTACTTCCGTAGCCAACGTAATAGCCAAACTGGGTTGTGCACTATGCATCAACCTTGGCTAAAATAAAGCGTGAATAATTCCTAAAGCATACACAATTAAAGTTGCTAAGCACAATGCTGTCTTTCTCACTAATAAAGTCTAGCAGTGGCATCAAAGGTACTAAGAAGTTAGGCAGAGCGCAAGCATGCTCGTAGCCTACTGCCTCCCCTTGAACATATTTCCCTTATGTTACGTTAAGTGACTTGGAGGCTCTCTTGGTAAGTCAAGATCTCTAGTATCTGGTCTTGCCCTGGCGCTCCACAAAGGTCAACAAAATGAGGTAGCAATCATACAGGTGAGAGTAGGCAAAAGCCCTTCACTTGTATACTGCTACACTCGCAAAGGAAAATATGCACAAGGGTTACAGGCTAGCTAGCTTCGTCGATGTTGTACAGGCTCTGACTTGCCACATACATAACTCGGACAACGTCCAAAGATACCTTCCACTGTCTAGCATTAAATAATAAGAGAGAACAGCCCAATAATTAGAAGCACCCCAACACTATGGTACCATTTGACTATGACTCTAATAATCCCTAAAACTAGTGCAAACATATATGGAGAGCTGGTGCTGGTAATACGACTGGCCGACTATGGAAGCCGTATGCAGAACCAGAAGGGATAAGTAATTGAATAAAGAGAGAACTATGAAACCGAAGAAGTTCAGAGAGAGAGATAGTAGTATAGAGGGTTATATGGGAGACAGGTTGCAAGGGACATGTAGGACCTAGCACACTACGCCAAGCTTTGAAGGAGACACAAGGACAGGAGTCCGCACCACCGTCCCAGGACCGTGGCCGCCAATCACAAACGACTACGTCATGAAGAGCAAGCGTTCTATGATGTAGAAAGGCCCGCCGGCCAATCACGGGCGTGGGAGACTCCTCCGAGCGCGGGAGGCAACGTACATACACACCCACATACTATTCAGATGTTCTAAGCAATATCACCGTTACAGAGAGAGAAGTATTGAATTGTTTAGATAAACTCAATGTAAATAAAACGCCAGGACCTGATACAATCTCGCCTAGAATTCTAAAGGAAGCTAAGAATGAGCTCTCCAAACCACTGACATTACTATTCAATAAATCCTTGCAGTCTGGAACTATGCCTGATCAGTGGAAGCTAGCCAACGTAACACCGATATTCAAAAAAGGCAGCAAATCCCTACCCCGTAACTATCGTCCAATTAGCTTAACCTCAGTTGTATGTAAAATGCTAGAAACGGTCATACGAGACAGACTCGTAAATCACTTAGAGGAAAATAACATACTTAAAGATACTCAACACGGCTTTCGTAAAAAACGTTCCTGTTTAACAAACCTCTTAGACTTCTTCCACGATATCCTCAACCTCTACGATGTGAGTAAAGCTGTAGATATTATATACCTTGATTTTCAAAAGGCCTTTGACAAAGTTCCCCACAAACGTTTACTGCTAAAACTAAAAGCGCATGGAATACAAGACGGTGTGTTGAAATGGATAGAAAATTGGCTCAGCAACAGAAAGCAAAGGGTAGTCATAAACGGTAAGGCATCTAAATGGACCAATGTAAGTAGCGGGGTACCCCAGGGATCGGTACTAGGACCAATTATCTTTCTAATTTACATCAACGACATAGATGAGGGTCTCACCTGCACAATCTCAAAATTTGCTGACGATACAAAAATTGCAAATAGCGTACTCTCAAAAGAACAAGTTGACGATATGCAACACAATCTAGATAAATTGTCATGTTGGGCCCAAATTTGGCAAATGAGTTTCAATGCGGATAAATGTAAAGTACTACATGTCGGATACCTAAATGAGAAAGCAAACTATTCGATGAATGGCACTCAGCTTAAGAATGTAAACAGAGAAACTGATCTGGGAGTAACAATATCGAGCAATCTAAAACCGAGTCAACAATGTTCAGAAGTTGTTAAGAAGGCAAACAAAATAATTGGCTTTATAAGGTCATTTGAGCATAAATCCAAAGAAGTTATCCTAACCCTTTACAATTCCTTAGTCCGCCCTCTTCTGGAATACTGCGTTCAATCCTGGTGCCCTTATTACCAAAAAGATATAAACAAGCTAGAACGAGTTCAACGTAGAGTTACCAAAATGATACCTAGCCTAAAGAACAAACCATACGAAGAGCGTCTTAGAGAATTAAATCTATTTCCTTTAACCCAGCGCAGATTAAGAGGCGACTTAATTCAAGTGTTCAAAATCATCAAAGGCATCGACAATATGAACTGTAGTAAGTACTTCACTATCGACCAATCTAATTACACGCGGGGAAACGGTTGCAAAATTATTGGTAAATCTTTTAACTTGCACGAATCTAAGAATTTCTTCTTCAATCGAGTTGTCAACTTGTGGAATGGGCTTCCCCGAGACGTTATAGACTGCAGCACTGTTGATTCATTTAAATTCCGCCTAGACAAATATCTCGCATCAAACCCGCGACTGACTGCGTTTGTAAATGAATAACTTTATCCTCCCCTCAGTTACTAACCCATATGTCCCCTACTAACTTCCTAGTCCTGCCACGTTAGTGGCAGGGCAGTAGTTCCCTTTCCAATGTTCCCTTACCCACTCTAAACCACTGTTTGGACACTTGATCCTCAGTGTTTTGGAGGACAAGCAACCTAGAAGGGTCACTAGACCTGTTGTTGCTTGATTTCCTTTGTACTCCTTTGTACTCCTTTGTACCACCACGCTGCCTACCCCGCTCTCTCTCTCCTTAACTTCACACAATGCATCTTATATTCTAGCAATGATATAAAATACATCCAAGTGTCACAGACAAGAATAAAGATCACCACTGATCTATCTGCGACAACGTGAACTTTATGAAAGAAAGAACATCGTTCTACGATTATTGTAGCCGATTTCACTGCCCTGGCGAGCGCTAGCGAGTTACGAGCGCATTCTGGCAAGCTGGCCAGCGTAACAAGACGAATATCTTCTGATTCGGCCAGAAGTTAGTGCATGCGTTAACTTCTAGCCGATATTCGGGTGTAAAAACCGTTAAAAAAGGTCGGCTCTCGGTCGGGTTACGGTCGGCTTACATTCCTGTTACGTTCTTTTGTTCGGCCGATGTTCTGCTGTAATTTCCATTGACGAAGTTAACACAAACTACCCGAACAAGAGTCGAACATAAAGCCGAAAATAAGTCGATAATAACCCGAATCATATGAATATAGGGAGACAATAAACCGATTATCAGCCGAATTACTCAAACAAAACACGACAATCCCCAGATAAAGTGACGAATAAGACAATCATTATCATCATCATCACCATAATCATCACCACCACCAATATATTAATCACCATCATCATCATCACCACCACCACCATAGTTATCACCATCATCACTACCACCACCACCACAACCATCATCATCATCATCACTATCATCATCACCACCACCACCATATTCATCACCATCATCAATACCACCACCATCAATGCATCGGTAAAAATGGGGAGGGCAAATACGGGCGGACTGAAGATATGCTTTCACCTACGGTGAAATTCCACATATTGTTATTTTTGTTGTTGTTGTTGATGAAATCTTATAGAATAACCTTTCCTCTTGCCGTTCATGAAAACAAAACAATATAAAAAGCAATTATTATGGGTGAAAACCGACTGAGAGTTAATATTTTGCTGCGGAATGGATTCTATAAGAGCGAAAAACTATCGTTATAGATTTATTTCTATAAATTTAATCCAATATTGATGATAGAATAATCTAAACACCGCCATCATGTTCAGCGGACATATATATATATTTTTGTTATGGGAGTAAGCTAAATTTGTACATTTTTCGATAGAAAAATTTCTCCGGCGAAGCCGGATTTCTCCATACAATGCTGGCTCCCTATCGCTCGCCAGGATGAAATCGACACCTGGATGGGGATAAACGTCTTTAAACAGTTGGCTGAATGTAGCCGAATGGATACAAGCCAAAGAGAGAGGGAGAAAAGAGAAAAAAAGGAGAGGTGGGCCCCCTTAACATCCCCCTTCTACAACGCCAATACATTCTTTATAGAGGTTCACACTATAGAGCAGGTACTGTTTATGTTTTTTGTTTTTTTTTTCTATGTGAATGAGGGAGACAAAAGGCCTAACTGCCTGCAGCGAGTGCCTCCCCCAGATTTCAAAGAGTGACAGGGCCGAAATCAAGAGACGTTCGAGCTAAAATGCCTGGACACACAGAGTTTGAAGCAATTTAAGTCATAGGAAGAGGGAAAGACTGATTCTGGGAGAGAGTTCCAGAGCTCAGCATTTGAATAGAAGAAAGTGTGAGAATAGCTTTTCACTCTTGGGTAGGAGAGTTGGAGGTCGTCGTCCCACATTCGTCTAGCATCGTGTTAACGTTTTCTGATGGTCGGCCCGATGCGGCTGGTGTTCCTCATAATTTCTTTTGTATCGGGTAAAGGTCGGCTGATCGACGTATCTTATTCGCACTTGGTTGGCTGATTCGGCGCACATTCGGGTTATCGTCGGGTCATGCTCTGGCATGCATCAATTTATATTCGAATCATGGTTGGGTCTTTGTCGTAAGTCGTTCGGGAGTATCGGGTTATATTCGACTCTTGTTTGGGGCATTGTCTGGGGATGTTCTTCTACCAACATCGGGACAATATCGGTTGAATTCGCCTCAAATATGCAAGTCATCGTGTTCGGGAGTAGGTCGCCCGACGTTCGAGTTCTGTATGACGCGGCCTTTAGGCGAGTCATTCTGGTCAGCAGGACAGTCGGTTTGGGGTGGCCAAGGTGTGGTAGGCGGCGGGTCATTGACATGCGACTGGTTTGGCTGTCAGTGTAGTTGCAGTTGGTGTCCCGGGACTACCGGTGGAATGGGGAGTGCCGTGGAGAAGGTGACTGCGCGAGCACACCCACACCCATACACACAGTATACACTAAAACACTCGTTCACTCTTATAAACGCAAAAGTACGCATACGCATACATACTCAAGCACACGCATATGCATATACAGTCACACACATATATACTTACGCACACATGTATTTAACCAGTACACCCTAACAAACACATACATAAATGATCATCATACACTGGCCAAATTCAAGCACTGTGTTACAAACCGATATGCAAACTAGATGTCATACTAGTTCACTTATTTTTTATGTGTGATATGTGTCTGTACATGTGTGCACCATTCACCATATCAACTAGAAATGTGAAACAATCACTATACTTCTAAGGATTAATATAAATGTATATATATCTTAATTTTTAAGCGAACCAGGAAATGCTCACAGTATGAAATATTCCTTCAATGTATCGGCCGCTATAATAGTGTTGAGGCTTTTAAGCTAAGCACACTCGGGACCAGCATGCATAAAGACTTACACATCAATTTAATTTAAGTACACTCGGATACCATAGTCTCTAGCCCACTCATGCGAAATCGGGGACCACATATGTTTTTCATTATGCAATTATAACTATCTGGAATATTTTTTGGATAGATCTTTTGTTTTAATAAATATTATAAATAGTTTTGTAGTTGATTTATAGATAATTATATTGATAAGTTGGTTTCCAGAGATATACTTCCATAGTCGTCCGGCTGGCTCAGTTGATAGCGTGCCTGAATCCCACCTTGAAGGTCTAGCGTTCAATCCCCGCTCAGATTGAAAAGTTTTTCTGGGATATAGCCGGCGGTTACCATCTCCCCATGAGCAAGGGGGATGGGTAATGGTCTCTGGTAGACTGAAGAAAGCCAAGCGCTTGTGAATCCTCAAAGGAGGAGAACGAGCGCTATATAAGTAACCAGAAGATTATTATTATTATTATTATTATAGTTAGAAATAGGAGAAGTCCACGAATATTTACGAGTGGGCTAGAGACTATGGTATCCGAGTGTTGGGTTAACATTCCACACTGATATTTGGTATTGATAAATACGTTCAATGTAATTTTAAAACTTGGCTTGACCTTCCGTACTGTACAGTGTTATGAATAATGCACATGACACGGTTATGTGCTTAACATAATATATATAACAGCGAGCAAGTTGTAAGGAGACAGAGTTACCATATAATTCTTCATAACTGAGCTATAAAATGAAAGCCCACCAACTACTACAGACTCTAACGTCGCTCTTTCAACTTTGGGGGAGACACTTTTTCATTCAGCTTTGACTTTTGAATCGTTCACTCACAAACATACATAATTATATACATAATATAAAACAAAAATATATATAAATACAAATAAGAGTGATTTCCCCTACTGCACCAGTGGGGAGCGACGTTTTCTCAAGTAATATCGGAAAATCTATGATCAAATAGGATATTTTCATTATATTTCGACCGATTTCACGTAAATTGGAAAGTGTTCACATGAACCGACACTAAATAAATACATTACGACTTTTTCACAACTATTCGATATGGAGCATCAAGATCGTCAATTGGCAATTGTAAATTAATTTCAGCATTTGATTTAGACACCAGTGTGTACGTGAACAGACATTCGTCAATCGAATTGTATATTTCTCCACCTTAAACGAATTTCCGTTTTAATTTCTATGCTTAAGATGTTTATATTTTGCACAAAAGTAATAAATTAAATTTTGCATTTGGCTTTCATTAACAATGCTAACCTTAAATTATACCTTAACATGTGTATGCATTCAGCTTAAGGTTCAATATGCATATAATGTCAGGCAACATAATTGTATTTCTTAGCAGAGTATAATTATATACATACCCATACTATGTCAAAGCACCATAATCAATCACCACCAGTAAATAATGTCAATCATCACCACTTTGGTTTATGTGACACAAGGCAAATTCGCCACTACTGTATATTCGGATACTTTTACAGATCCAATTAAAAATTTCCTCTAATGCGAGGCTACTACGCAGGAATTTCATAATATATATATATATATATATAATGAGCAGCAAAACCAACGCTGTGACGAACATCTTTATCGGGCAACGTTTCGACCCCATACAGAGATTCATTTTCAAGCCTAAAATTAAGTAAAAACAAACTATTAATATCTAAGGTTCACTTTTGATAAAATATACAAAAGCTTTAGTAACTAATACTGGAACTAAACCTAATAATCCTAACTAATTGACACAAAAATACATGCAAACTAAAGAGAGAAAACAAAAATACAAAAACAAAACATACCATTAATAACATAGTAGTGTTAATGGTATGTACATATATATATATGCAAGTGCTAGAGGTCTATCACTATCTTATCTGGTGAACATATAAACGTCACTCAAGCTCATACACAACAAAATTAAAGATCCCGGACAGGCCCCCATTTATGTTACGCCCCTCTGGGACTAGAAGCTCGGTAATAGTTTACAAGTAATTCGACCTGATTATCCAGAGGTGTAGACACCCCAGAGGGACAACACAAAGACAGACGTGAGAGGATATAGACGCTAACTAGTATAAGTACCAGAAACCCAAGTTCTTATGGCACTATGATAATATAGGTCTCTATAATCTAAGTGATTATTAGAGTATATCCTCTCCCCACCAGACGCCCCCTAGCAGGCACTATTATAACAATCCCAGGTATATAGGTAAAACAAAATATTAGTATGGCTTCAGCAAAAGAATAAATAGTCACCAGAGTAAAACAACAAAGAAACACTCACACTAATACATATAAAAACAGGGGAATAATTATAACCAATATATTTATAAAAGAATTTTAATACAATAAAGTTTTACTTACAAGGTGTTATTCAAGTTTTAAAATGAATACGTTAAACAATTAAATCAAAGGTGAATTTCGTTAATAAATAAACAACGTGAATTTAATGTTTATAAATAAAGTAAATATTTAATTATAAAGAAATATTAAAGAAAACTAAAACAAATAAAATATCAAATTAAATGTTAATATTTAGTTAAAATGGGTTTAAGTCCTGGAGCAACTCACAACCACCCCTATCATCTCCACACTGCTAGGCCCCCACAGGCAGTACATCGAGAAAGGTGAGGCGGACAATCCAGGCTTGTAGAATCCAATAAACACAACCCGTCGAGAACGCCACCAGATATGAACTGCCTAAGCTCTCCAGCTCAAACCCTATGTCACCTCGCTCTATGTGTGATGTACCAAGAAGCACAAGTGGGTACAGTGGTGAGGAGCCGAACTATTGAAGTCCCGTATGCCATTGTGGGTCATACGGTTCATTGAGGGGGTTCAGTCTGGAGTCAAGACGGCTTCCTTTGATAGGAGTAGAGAGAGTGAACCCGGGTGAGCGAGCGAGGCAGGCGAGGCGGGATGGGGGTACAGTCACGGACAACAGGCAGTACAGTCACAGTCAGTATATGACTGTGGGAAGAGCCTGCATGATAAGAAGAGCATAACAACACGCTCTTAATATCGGACTCAAACACCAAGACAAGCAGGTTCTCTAGGAAAAGTGGTTATATTCCTCTTTGCTCTATTAAAGCAGTAACACAAGGAGACACAACAATATCTACTGTCTCCGAGTCTGGTCGATAGTGTTGTTAGTGTCAAGAGAACTTCTAAGGTTATTCTAAACTGCATAAATATTACCTAACCAAAACACTACTAGACTCCCAGAACAATCTATATCATGCCCAATCGCTTAGGAATTGAGAACAATATAGAGCAAAACCATGGGAAAGTCCAATGCAATAAACCTCTGTGCCAAGCCTATTATCCCTATCCTAGGCCATGCGAGAAATTCAGAAAGCATGGTCTCAACAACAGAGTGGGTTTGCAGGAAGGGGCAGGAATGCAAAGACTACCATCAAACAATGTGCAACTTTTCCCTTGAAAACAAAATTTGCCGCAACAGTAACTGCAAATCCCCCCACACATTGGGAACCAAGCCCAGGGTGCCAAAACGATCATGGGAGCAACAACCCCCTCCATGGGCACCCAAGCAGAACAGGGGATACCCATAAAACAGTTACCGAGGGGAATTGACCCAGTCTGGCCCATGGCCTAAGGGTGCCATAACGACCAAGCCGGCCAACAACAACACAGGCGAAGGCAACCAGCAGAACAACGATCCACTTTTTTATGGAAAATTGTAGAAAAACTAAAAGCACAACAAGAACAACTACAGCAAAGGATGATAGAAGTGATAGAAAAGATGGAATGGCAAGACAGATTGAAAAGAGGGGGCTGGACCCCCTCTAACAAAACTGCTCTCAGCAAACATAAGAGGCCTATATCCAAGGTGTAACCAAAACAAAGTACCCCTGCTACAAGAAATGGCCAAAACCGACAAAATTTCCCTTCTTGTCCTAACAGAGACACATCTGCATAAAGATATTCTAGATGGTGAGGTGAGAATTCAAGAATATGAAATTTTCCGAGCAGACAGAAAGGACAGGAGCCACGGTGGAGTTGCCATATATATAAAAAATAACCTTGCGGTAGAAACCTTGGACAGGTACTCAAACGGCACATGCAAAATTCTTTCCCTATTTATAAGGGAAATGAATCTCCTAGTAACGGTAGTCTACAGGCCTCCAAACACCACCCACGACCTTTTTGAGGATGCCATAAACAAAATTAAACATGCACTCGAAAACCTGCCAGCACCCGACACTGAATACCTCCTCCTGGGCAATTTCAACTCCCGCATGTGAACTGGGAGACACTCGAGGTAGCAGGAGGAACAGCAGACGAGAAAAGGCAAGCAAGGCAGCTGACACCACTCACAGAGACAAAATTCCTCTCACAATTCATAACAGAACCAACAAGATGAACGATCCGAACGAGCATACTAGATCTGCTACTAAGCAATAACCATGGAATACTACACAGCTATAAACTGTACGAAACCTCCATGTCAGACCACAGGATTTGCGAAGCTACAGTCGTAAGTGACGCACTAATGAACGAACCAGCAAAACAGGGCCAGAAATCCAAATCACTGATGGCAAGTCTAAACTTCCACCTCACAGACACGGACTGGCCTAAGATAAAAGAAAAGCTAAGGATCAACTGGGAGGCAGCCATCGCAAATGACAGTGTCGAAGGAATGCTATCCACTTTCACCGGACCCATGTCCCGCCAAAAAGCACGTCAAACAAAAGAAAAATACCAAGAGATCGTCGTGTCCTTATGAGAAAGAGAAGCCTCTACAAAAAGAAAATAACAAGAAATCTTCCACAACATAGAGCCATCGAAATACAAGTGGCCCTAAAGGAAATTGAGTGTAACCTTCTGAAGTCCCACGACGACCAGAGGAAAAGAGAAGAATTACAGGCCATCCACAATATAAAAGACAATTCCAAGTTCTTCTTCACATATGCAAACAAAAAGGCTAAAAATGTAGCATCGGTAGGGCCACTAGAAGACGGCGCAGGAAACCTAGTGGGGGACCCAGAACGGATGGCGGATATACTGAGGACACAATACGAATATGTCTTCAGCGTACCCAGCCCTGCCAAACTAGTGGACGACCCGACGGTTTTCTTCGCTGCCCAGGAGCCTACTGCCGTGCCAATTCTCTCAGACATCAACTCTGGAGCCGAAGAAATAATTCAAGCCATCAATGACATTGCAGCGGATTCGGCTACAGGCCCTGACAGCCCTTCCTGAAAACCTGCAAAGAAGAACTGGCTCAACCACTGACAATAATACCCACCAAGTCACTGGCCACTGGCACAGTCCCCCAATCTCTAAAGGAGGGAATAGTCACACCAATCCACAAAGGGGGCAACAAAGGATTGGCCAAAATCTACCGGCCCGTGGTACTGACCTCGCACATTATCAAAATAATTGAGCGGGTCGTCAGGAAAAGACTAACAAACCACATGGAGGAACTAGATGCCTTCAACAACGGTCAGCACGGTTTCAGGAAGGGCCGATCCTGCCTGTCACAGCTTCTGACCCACCATGAGGCCCTACTAGAAGATCTCAGCAAAGGAGACAATGTTGACGTAATATACTTAGACTCTGGAAGGCCTTGGTCCTCCCTAAGCTGGAATACTGCTGCCAGCTCTGGTCACCATGCAAAATGGGGGATGCCTGCAAGCTGGAATTCAGAGGACCTTCACAAGCAGAATCCGGGGTCTCCAACACCTAAACTACTGGGAGCGCCTGGAGGAATTACGACTATACTCCCTCCAGAGAAGACACGAGCGCTATCTGGTAATCTACGTGTGGAAGACCCTTGAAGGACTCGTACCTGATGTGGGACTGGCTGTAAACAACCACATCAGGAAAGGACGACTGTGCTACATAAAGAGGACAGAGGCTACTACTCAGCGAATGGCAACAGTCGTCCACAACAGGTTCGCAAAAAACGGGGCTCGTCTATTCAATTCGGTGCCAAAGGCAGTCTGAGAGCTCACCGGGGTCACGACGGACTCCTTCAAAGGCCAGCTGGACCGTTGGCTGGCCACAATACTAGACGAGCCCCCAATACCAGGATACCCCAGCACTGCAACCAACTCACTGACAAGCCAGCGAAACACCCGAGAAGCAGAGCTGCCTGGCCGCTGCAGAAGCCCACCTTAGCAGCATCTACAGAGGTCGGAATCACCCCAAGTAAACCAAGCAAGTAAGTATGTCCTAATAATACACCGAGTGGCTCTCTTCAGCACAGCACGGCGATGGTGTTGTAAGGGATAAATAACTTGAATAACTTATCTCTTACAACATCATCAGGGGTTAGCTCAATACACCCGAGTGCAATGGGGACAACCTCACCTAGTAACAGACTCCATCCCTAGTCCCTAACTGCATCGAATGTTTTGCTGGTAAAGACTACACAAGACACAAGGGTTGATATCTTGGGAAGTTGGAGACTGGCTGCCACCCATAAAGGGTTGGATAGGACCCGAGTTAGAGAAGACTGTGTGGTGGGAAAAAATGGCATTAGCCTACTATAGCACACACCCAGCAACCTCAGTCCTCAAAGGCCTGACAAAAATAGAGATAAACAGTCCAGTCACCCAATCCCCCAGAGATATCAATCATGAATAATATGCACATCTAATAATGATAAACAATGCAACAGAATAATGGAAAAGAAATGGAAGGAAACGGGTTTTGGTGCTTATAGTCTAGATTGCCAGAAAAACAGATAGCAGTAATTAATATTAAACAAAATAAACTCTAGTATTTAACCCTTAAAAAGCGGCTCATCACTTAAGTCGAGTTAAATAAAGCTGGACTATGTGGCGGCGCTCGACATAGATCGAGTGGCAATTTCAGCACGTAATGTGGCTGAGAGAGAGAGACAAGTGGTGGCAGGAGACTAGCGAGCGTATGACTGCTCCAGACCACCGCGGCGAACCTACTGACACAAATCTCAGCTCCCTCCTCCCTCTCTCACTCGCTACATACTCAATTATGTACCGAAAGTACCGAATTACCTGCTTTTTGCACTCGCGTTGCACGGTTATTGCAAGAAAACTATCAATCATACAAGGATCGTTATGGTGTCATTCGAAAGCTCTGTTTATGCCCTTTCAGGGATAGATACTTGTTTTACGTTCTGGGTCTTATTTAGGCATGAAAATGATCACGTAAACAGCCCTATTTTGGCTAAAAACACCCCGCTGGGCGGTACACATAAATAAACCGCATAGGCCGCTCGTAAGGTGTTAAACTAATAAGATTAAGACAAACATAATATGCTTAACATGACTCCAGCCTTGCTATGCTTCGATCTAATAAGGAACAAAAAGATTTATGCGGTATTTAAGGGAAACAAAGGAAGCGAGCCTAACAACATCAGACAGTTGGTGTTGTCAGAGCGAGGGACAGGACTGAAGTGAGGGTGGAGCCGTGGGAACATTCACAAGATGGTCCCCTGGCCGTGCCAAGAGAGAAGTGAGAGCTCCAAGCGTCACTAGATTGCATAATTATATTAGGCCCTTGTGTTCTCATTAACCTCAGAAGTGCGCATGGGGGTAATTAGACACCTCTGCCTGTGCCATGTATTTGAGCTGTTTCCATCACTAAAATATTTATTTTACCATAAATAGCATTAATACTTATCCATATGCGCCTATTATAGGTTGATTATAAAGGTATTTACCTGTTACAACAATAAAACAAGTGAAAACAGCGTTTGGATGGTCAAAATCGGCGATACAGGGCGGGAGTTTCATAATGTATGGGTGAGGCAACCTCCTTTCCCGCCAATTTCACCCAAGGCTGGAGAGACACTGTCGATCGATACTCTCTCTCTCTCTCTTGCACTCGCTTGCTAACAGTGATGACAATGCCCTGCTTGCAACTCGCTAATGTTAGCAGGAAAATATACCTCAGAATAAGGGAATAACAGGGAAAATAGGTGATAACTGAAGGAGGGGAGGAAAGTGGGGGAGGTAGAGGAGTGATATTTTGCATGGCCCAGGGTCAAACAAAAAATAAAAAAATAAAAAAATAAAAATATATATTTTGTTTTTCGATGTTTAAAGTTGATTTTTTTTTGCTCTGACTCTTAAGAGTCTTCCCGCAGTCCGCCGGGGGAACTCTTAAGAGTCTTCCCGCAGTTCCCGGGTTAACAATACATAAATGATCACATGAATACAAGATATCATTGTGTAAACATGTAATAAACTAAAATTATCCCACTAAGGTTGAACAAACTAAATAATTATACTTGTGGCAGCAAAGACAATGTGTTACAAAACATGATGATATCATGATGTCACCACCCAGACACGAAAGATACAAGGGAGATAGAGAGAGAGACAAACATGACTCTCCCTCAATATAACAAAGGCTATGTAAATTATAACTCACAACTGACATAGGTTACATAACTCAGTTGGGAGTGACAATATATATATATATATGAAAGACCAGACCATATACACATCAAATGCAATGCTAGCTTGGGTTGCAGATATACATACGTATACAACAATAATAAACATTGGATAAAGACAAAAACCTACGATGGGGATACATAAAACAAAGTGCCTTTCTCGGGCGGGTCACCCCTCTTCTAGGTGTAACGACTTAACCAGCTGCGATATATTTCTTAATTACACCCCAGGTTATTGTGCTCTTAATTCCCTGCTGTTTAGTTAAAGCCACATAGTCATCTCCTCTCGTGTAACAGTCCACTAAGCGCCGCTTATCCTATTCCAAAATACATGTATAGGGCATGTTGAGGTGAAGTGACTAATGTCGACTATAACTGACCATAATATCAACTCGATTCAATTGTATTAACCAACTACAACATAGTGTGAAGTACAATACCCAATCACAAAAAATTACTCTGCAAAGCGATAAAGTAACTTGTTTCATTGCCCGACACGAAATAATTGGCGTAAATAGTTCATGTTCTCCATGAAATTTCAAATGCAATTTGTCGAAAGCAACTGCAATATTTCGAACACTGTGCAACCAATGCCAATTCATGTGAAAAATGGCTGATTCCAAGTGTGTATTCTCCATTTCCGAACAATCGTTTGTTCAATTTGTTTAACATTGTCGATTCACCTCGAACAATGACGAAATCTAAAGTAAAATATATAACTTATATGAGATACGTCATTTAGGGTCGAGAACACATCGTTTTCCACTGAAACATAAAGGTGTACTGGTATCTGAAGTAGGAGTGTGACCTTTTATACCGTGAGTGAACCATGAACTATCAAGACAGGTAACTATTGTGGTGTTGTTTACAATGAGGCTGCTACTCTGTACATGTTGCCCTATCTGTCCCCGACGATCGGCCCATAACACCCTGGAGGACTCTACCCACCTACTTCTTTCTAACCTTATGGGCAGGTTTGGTTGTATAGGTTAATTTTTATGTTCATTTATTATGAGTACTATTTGTTCTAGTGTCTTTCCTAGACCTCCACCAAGATTACAAAACATACCCCCAAAAGCCACTTACAATATAAATGTATAAATTTTTCTGTGGAAAAATGTCCCAGCCAAAAGGCCGATTCATCCTAAATTGCAAGCTCGCTATTGCTCGTCATGATAAAACTGTACGTGTAAATGACACGAAAGGTCTTTATATTAAAAACAAAAATGGGGTGAAAGGTTTTACAATCAACAAACTAATGGGGCGATCGTCTTAAAATGTCAAAACTAATAGAGCTAAACATAAGGGAGAAGAAGGTTCAGAAATAAAGACAAAACTCCCGCCTGCCTCCAACAGATAAGCTATCCTCCTCCTACCCCCAACCTAACCCCCACTACTAACACACAATACCAACACCAACACCACCTTTCCCCCTTCCTTCCCCTTGTGTACTATACATCACCCCCACTATCCCCTCACCATCACAAACACACACACAAACGCACATAAACACACACACACACATACATACAATGATAAACATACTCTGCACTACCATTACCTGCACCATAATGAGATAACTTTACTAAAGGGAACCACTGGCTTAATAACACTTCACTAAGTTGTATAAGGGCTGCATAAACGGAGACTGGTGTACTGTGCTGTATGTGTGGGAGATAATGAGATTGTGAGAGAGTCTGGTGTACTGTGCTGTATGTGTGGGATATAGTGTGACTGTGAGAGAGACTGGTGTACTTTGCTGTATGTGTGGGAGATAGTGAGACAGTGAGAGAGAATGGTGTACTGTGCTGTATGTGTAAGACAGTGAGAGAGACTGGTGTACTGTACTGCATGTGTGTGAGATAGTGAGAGAGACTGGTTTACTGTACTCCATGTGTGGGAGATAGTGAGATAAACCGGTGTACTGTTCTGAATGTGTGGGAGATAGTGAGAGAGACTGGTGTACTGTACTGCATGTGTGTGAGCTAGTGAGAGAGATTGGTTTACTGTACTGCATGTGTGGGAGATAGTGAGCGACTTGTGTACTGTACTGCATGTGTGAGAGATAGTGAGATAGTGAGAGAGACTGGTGTACTGTGCTGTATGTGTGGGATTTAGTGAGACAGTGAGAGAGACTGGTTTACTGCACTGCATGTGTGGGAGATAGTGAGACAGAGAGAGAGAGACTGGTGTACTGTTCTGTATGCGTGGGAGATAGTGAGACAGTGAGAGAGACTGTTGTACTGTACTGTATGTGTGGGAGACAGTGAGAGAGACTGGTATACTGTTCTGTATGTGTGGGAGATAGTGAGACAGTAAGGAAGAGTGATACTATAGTAATGTCTTGTATATGTGAGCGTTAGTAAGACAATGAGTGGGAGAGTGAATGTAGTATAATGTAGCATGTGTGGGAGATAGTGAGTGTGAGTGAGCTAATGAGAGATAAAATAAATATATATATATATATATATATATATATATATATATATATATATATATATAAATATATATATATATATATATATATATATATATATATATATATATATATATATATATATAGAGAGACACTTGGCCATTGATGAAGATGAAAGGTTAAGAAGAAGAATCATGTTTAACCTACTCTGTACCGACGTCGTCCTTTTATATTCTGACAACTAATAAACGATTTTGTTCAGCTGAGGAAGGATCTGCGGTAGCTAACAGGATTAATTGAGATAGTTTATAGCTTTGTAATGGTTAGAGGTTCTTCTTAAACTTAATAAAATCATATAATAATTAACAGAATATAATAATATGGATGTCACCGGTACAGTGTGGGTTAAAAAGATGTTCTTCATTGACAGCTACGAACAGAAAATAGGGTATGCATATATATGAAATATGGTGGTGTTGGTGGTAAAACAAATCATATATTGGCCTTCGGTAGATATGTTGAAAGAAGAAATTATAAACCTCTATAGGTGTACAAGAGTGAACTATTGTAGATATTAAATATGGGACATTAATCAATTGTAAGGTGTATGTTGCCTTTATGGACTTGGAGAAGGCCTATGACAGAGTGGATAGAGAAGGTTTGTGGAAAGTACTTAGAATATATGGAGTAGATGGCAAGTTGCTGAAATCAGTGAAGAGCATGTATGAGGGTGCAAAGGCGGCAGTACGTGTAGAGAGTGAGCAGAGCGAGTTCTTTGACCTGAATGTTGGTTTGAAACAGGGGTGTGTGATGTCCCTGTGGTTGTTTACTGTATATATGGATGGAGTCATGAAAGAAATAGTATCAAGAGCAGTGGATGTTGGTGTATCGCTGAAAAGGGAGGGAATTGAGTGGAAGCTACCTATACTGCTGTTTGCGGATGAGACAGTTCTGATGAGTGATAATGCATGGGAGTTGCAGAGTCTGGTAAATGAGTTTGGAACAGTGTGTGAAAAACGGAATTTGAAGGTAAATGCAGGGAAGAGCAATGTTATGGTCTTCGAAAGGGGTGAAGTCACAGAGTGTGAGGTGAAGCTGAACGGTCAGGCTATGGAGATCGTCAACTCTTTTAAGTATCTGGACAGTGTGTTGAGTAAAGATGGGACTATGGATGAAGAAGTGCGGGAGACGGTACAACAGGGGAAGAGGGCTGTAGGAACGCTGAAAGCAGTAACAAGAAATAGGGTGGTCAGTATGGAAGTGAAGAAGTCCTTGCATGACAGTGTGGTAATCCCGACACTGACTTACGGAAGCGAAGCATGGACGTTGGTTGAGAGACTCAGACCAAGAGTGAGAGCAGTGGAAATGAATTACTTAAGAAGTGCGTGAGGAGTTACATGGAGGGATAGACAGACTAATGAGGAAGTAAGAAGGAGGTGTGGTGTGGAGGTAGATTTGCTGGAATGTGTGAAAAGGAACAACTTGAGATGGTTCGGCCACATGGAACGTATGGAAAGCGAGAGAATGACTAAGAGGGTGTACGAGAGCGAGGTGGAGGGACAGAGAGGGAGAGATAGACCGAAAGAGAGGTGGAAGGATGGAGTGAGGAAGTATATGAACGAAGGCGGTGCTGGTTGGGGGGAGAGGCGTCGACTGACCGGGGACAGAGGTGCATGGGGGCGGTTCGTTCGTGGCCACACCTTCGGGGATCACGGCGTCGGGCAATAGATAGATAGATAGAATAAGAACAACATAACTCTGATCACAAATGAACATGATAAAAACATGACAATAATTTAACCCTTTCTGGACCCATGACGTTTAACCCTTTCTGGACCCATGACGTTTAACCCTTTCTGGACCCATGACGTTTAACCCTTTCTGGACCCATGACGTTTTTCGCAGTTTATTCTGGTTATTATTTAGGCTAATTTACGATGATTAGAAATTAGTTTTCAAGAAATCAAAGCAGTATTAAGGTCTATCACAATTTACTCTATAACTCATAATGCTTTCTCTAAATTAATTACTGGCAGCCAAATCATTGGAAGAAGAACGTTGTCGTGTACGGAAAACTTTAAGAAGCTAAGACTATAGATGACTATAAGTGAACTAAAAGATCATATTTAGTTACAGGATTTGGTTAATATTAAAAATCAAACTAAGTATTAATGATACCTGTGATCGTAAGTAGAATATTATTAAATACCACTGTGAAGCGTTAGAGAGTTGGGAGAGAGAGCTGGGAAGAATTGGAAGGAAATCTGTAAAGATTTAAGAAAGGTGTAAGTGTGGAGAGAGAGAGAGAGAGAGAGACTGAGAGAGATCGGTATAGATAATTTGATCATTTCATAATAAGATGTGAGTGTTTAAAAGACAGAAGTAAAGGTTAATGGTGCCTGGGTGGATGAGCATCATTAGCCTTGCTTGGCAACCCATCTATGGGAGACAACCTTATAAAAACCCGGTGGGTTGGACTCATCAGCCTTGGTCGGCAACCTGTCTAGGGGAGTAAGCGTTTTGCAAATTTATACTGCTTACCGAAGAGTGAAGCAGGTTAGTGGAAGAACTAGCTGCACACAACTGTAGGAAAAATAGTTCTAAAAATATACATAGAAGGCCTCTTTAAGCAAACTGGCAAGTGTTGTGTTTCTCACAGGAAACAGGTCCATTGTTTTGTTTTTGTTTTTTGTTTTTTTGTAAATGACCACCCTCATAAAGGGCGATTGTTTGATAGATATATGAAATGATTCCTTGTGAAGTTATACTTTAAAACTCCACGAGCGGCTAGGTCGGTAACTTCTACTACCTGGCAAGCGGGTGGTTTTACCCTAAACAACCTTGTTTCCGTGCTCTTTTTCATGCATAAACAAGAACCAGAGCGTAATACAATTATGTATCCCTGAAAGGGCGATAATTGAGCTTTCCAATGACACCAGAACCATCCTTCTACGACCACGCGTTCTCTTGCAACGATCGTGCAATACGAGTGCAAAATCCCTAAAATACGGTAATATCCTTACATAATTCCCTGTGTAGTGAGGCAGTGAGTGTGGATGTGTGTGGAGGGAACATCAGTAGTCGCGTGGGACCCGTGCCGAGCGGTCATGAGCCGACCTACGCTCCTTCCGTTGCTCGTCTCTCTCTCAGAGCCATTATTGCTCAAAAATTGCACACGGACTTAAGTCGGGCCCCGCCACTTAGTCTTTGGTTCTCTAGGCCGACTTAAGTCGGGTCCCACTAAACAGGGGTTAAAGTGTTGTTGAGCTACGAACCCAGGCTTAACAGGTTGTCCTATCAAGGCTTTAGTCACCCTGATAAAATATATGCTAATCAATTATTATCTAACGTGTCTGAGGCTGACCCGAGAAAGTTTTATGTCAAGTAATCCCAATATACATAAGATATGTTATGGGGGTCAATTGCAATGTAATATTATTCAGAGTATTAAGTGGATTAATGATGTTGCTTGGGAAATTATTTTTTGCACAAACAGAACACTGATCATATTGTTTTGGTAAAGCCATCCAGGAGTATAGATAAAGTTTACACTATCGGCATCCTTTTTGCTCAAAAACATATATTTTCTGAAATGCACATTGAATATTCCATATACATTTATGCATCCACTTTTAGTTAGAAAATTATGAGGAAAAAAATCCTACATATCTGATCCAGCCACATTCCTTTCTGAGGTGCCTGGCCTCAGCTGGGTTGTTAACACCCTCTGTACCGGCAACGTCTTTTTAATTCTATTCTATCTATACTTGGATACTTTAGTGCAGAATAAGAAGGATCTGTCGAAATACAGAGTTAGGTGAGATAGTTCAAAGGTTGATAATTGCTGGAGGCCCTTTTTAAACTGAATATAATCGTCTAAAAGTAGCATATATATTGCTAAACAAAAGTAGCATATATATTGCTAAACAAAAGTAGCATATATATTGCTAAACAAAGTAGCATATATATTGCTAAACAAAAGTAGCAGATATATTGCTAATCAAAAGTAGCATATATATTGCTAAACAAAAGTAGCCATATATATTGCTAAACAAAAGTAGCATATATATTGCTAAACAAAAGTAGCATATATATTGCTAAACAAAAGTAGCATATATATTGCTAAACAAAAGTAGCATATATATTGCTAAACAAAAGTAGCATATATATTGCTAAACAAAAGTAGCATATATATTGCTTAAACAAAAGTAGCATATATATTGCTAAACAAAAGTAGCATATATATTGCTAAACAAAAGTAGCATATATATTGCTAAACAAAAGTAGCATATATATTGCTAAACAAAAGTAGCATATATATTGCTAAACAAAAGTAGCATATATATTGCTAAACAAAAGTAGCATATATATTGCTAAACAAAAGTAGCCTGTACATAAAGGGTTAACACCCACTAAGCCATCAGCAACTCGTCCACCACCACCACCACCACTACCACTACCACCACCACCACCACTACCACCACCACCACCACCACCACCACCACCACCACAACCATCACCACCACAACCACCACCACCACCACCACCACCACAACCACAACCACCACCACCACTACCATCACCACCACTACAACCAACACTACCACTAGCACCACCATCAACACTACCACAACCAACGCTACCACTACCAGCACCACCACCACCAACCACACCACACCACCACTATCACCACCACGCCACCACCACGCCACCACCACGCCACTACCATCACCACCACCACCACTACCACCCTCACCACTACCATCACCACCACCACAACCACACTCTCCACCACCACCACCACTACCACCACCACCACTACCATGACTAACACCAGCCCCACCACAACCACCACCACCATCACTACCATAATTACACTACCACTACCACAACCACCACCACCACCACCACCACCACCACCACCACCACCACCACCACTACCATCACCACCACCACCACCACCACTACCACCACCATCACCACCACCACAACCACCACCACCACTACCATCACCACCACCACAACCACCACCACCACCACCATCACCACCACCACCACCACCACCACCACTACCATCACCACCACCACCACCACCACCATCACCACCACCACCACCACCATCACCACCACCACCACCATCACCACCACCACCACCACCACCACCATCACCACCACCACCACCACAACCACCACTACCATCACCACCACCACCATTATCACCACCACCACTACCATCACCACCACCACCACCACCACCACCACCACCACCACCACAACCACCACTACCATCACCACCACCACAACCACCACCACCACTACCATCACCACCACCATCACCACCACCACAACCACCACCACCACTACCATCACCACCACCACAACCACCACCGCCACTACCATACCACCACCACCACCACCACCTCCACCACCACCACTACCATACCTGACCACCACACCACCACCACCACTACCATACCTGACCACCACCACCACCACCACCTCCACCACCACCACTACCATCACCACCACCATCACCACCACCACAACCACCACCACCACTACCATCACCACCACCACAACCACCACCACCACTACCATCACCACCACCATCACCACCACCACAACCACCACCACCACTACCATCACCACCACCACAACCACCACTACCACTACCATCACCACCACCACAACCACCACCACCACTACCATCACCACCACCACAACCACCACCACCACCACCATCACCACCACCACAACCACCACCACCACTACCATCACCACCACCACAACCACCACTACCACTACCATCACCACCACCACAACCACCACCACCACTACCATCACCACCACCACAACCACCACCACCACTACCATCACCACCACCACAACCACCACCACCACTACCATCACCACCACCACCACCACCACTACCATCACCACCACCACCACCACCACTACCATCACCACCACCACAACCACCACCACCACCACCATCACCACCACCACAACCACCACCACCACTACCATCACCACCACCACAACCACCACCCCTTCCTTTACCACCCACCACCACAACCACCACCACCACTACTACCACCATCATCACCACACCACCACCACCACTACCATCACCACCACCACAACCACCACTACCACTACCATCACCACCACCACAACCACCACCACCACTACCATCACCACCACCACAACCACCACCACCACTACCATCACCACCACCACCACCACCACCACCACCACACCATCACCACCACCACTACCACCACCACCACTACCATCACCACCACCACAACCACCACCACCACCACCACCACCACTACCATCACCACCACCACAACCACCACCACCACTACCATCACCACCACCACAACCACCACCACCACTACCATCACCACCACCACAACCACCACCACCACTACCATCACCACCACCACTACCACCAACACCACAACTAGCACCACCACCACACCACCACCACCACCATGAACCCCACCACACCACCACCACCACCACCACCACCACCACCACAACCACCACCACCACTACCATCACCACCACCACACCACCACCACCACCACCATCACCCTCACCACACCACCACCACCACTACCATCACCACCACCACCACAACCACCACTACCACCACCATCACCACCACCACAACCACCACCACCACTACCATCACCACCACCACAACCACCACCACCACCACCATCACCACCACCACAACCACCACCACCACTACCATCACCACCACCACCACCACCACCACCACCATCACCACCACCACCACCACCATCACCACCACCACCACCACCACCATCACCACCACCACCACCACCACCACCATCACCACCACCACCACCACAACCACCACTACCATCACCACCACCACAACCACCACCACCACCACCACCACCATCACCACCACTACCACCACCACCACCACCACAACCACCACTACCATCACCACCACCACAACCACCACCACCACTACCATCACCACCACCATCACCACCACCACTACCCCCACCACCACTACCACCACCCTACCACCACCACCACCACCACCACTACCATCACCACCACCCCACACCCACCACCACCACCACCACTACCATCACCACCACCCCACACCCACCACCACAACTTCCATCACCACCACCATCACCACCACCACCACCACATCTACCAACAACACCACTACCATCACCACCACCCATATTACCATCACCACCACCATCACGACCACTACCATCACCACCACCACCACCACCACCACCACTACCATCACCACCACCACCACCACCACTACCACCACCACCACTACCATCACCACCACCACAACCACCACCACCACTACCATCATCACCACCACAACCACCACCACCACTACCATCACCACCACCACAACCACCACCACCACCACCATCACCACCACCACAACCACCACCACCACTACCATCACCACCACCACAACCACCACTACCACTACCATCACCACCACCACAACCACCACCACCACTACCATCACCACCACCACAACCACCACCACCACTACCATCACCACCACCACAACCACCACTACCACTACCATCACCACCACCACCACCACCACTACCATCACCACCACCACAACCACCACTACCATCACCACCACACCACACCAGACCACCCATACCACCACCACCACCCCAACCACCACCACCACTACCATCACCACCACCACAACCACCACTACCACTACCACCACCACAACCACCACCACCACTACCATCACCACCACCACAACCACCACCACCACTACCATCACCACCACCACAACCACCACTACCACCACCATCATCCACCACCACCACCACCAGAAGCATCACCAACACCACCACCACCAACCACCAGAATCTCTACCATCATCACCACCACCACCACCACTACCACTACCATACCTATCACCACTACCACCACCACCACTACCATACCTGACCACCACACCACCACCACCACACCCCCACCACTACCATCACCACCACCACAACCACCACCACCACTACCATCACCACCACCACAACCACCACCACCACTACCATCACCACCACCACAACCACCACCACCACTACCATCATCACCACCACAACCACCACCACCACTACCATCACCACCACCACAACCACCACCACCACTACCATCACCACCACCACAACCACCACCACCACTACCATCACCACCACCACAACCACCACCACCACTACCATCATCACCACCACAACCACCACCACCACTACCATCACCACCACCACAACCACCACCACCACTACCACCACCACCACCACCACAACCACCACCACCACTACCATCACCACCACCACAACCACCACCACCACTACCATCACCACCACCACAACCACCACCACCACTACCATCACCACCACCACAACCACCACCACCACTACCATCACCACCACCACAAACCACCACCACCACTACCATCATCACCACCACAACCACCACCACCACTACCATCACCACCACCACAACCACCACCACCACTACCATCATCACCACCACAACCACCACCACCACTACCATCACCACCACCACAACCACCACCACCACTACCATCACCACCACCACAACCACCACCACCACTACCATCACCACCACCACAACCACCACCACCACTACCATCACCACCACCACCACCACCACTGTTTATACACTGTAACAACAGATAGTTGATTTTTTCTATGGTCCACCTTCTCCCTCATGCTTAGCTTCATTAGTTTTCAAATTTTAAGACTTTTCAACCTATTAGTTTGTCGATTTTAAGACCTTTCGCCACCTTTTCTTTGTCAATATCAAGACCTTTCCTGCCAATTAGATGTCGTTTTAATTCTGGTGAGCGATTTCGAGCCTGTACTTTGGGAGGAAGGATATTTTTGTACCAGCAACAAAACACAAGTACGCATTTATCTATAGAGGGGGATCTGTGGAAATAAAGTTAGATGAGATAGTTCAAAGGCTGTTAATTTTTGGAGGCCCTTAAGCTTGATGGAGGTCCAAGGAGGAAACTCATAATAAATAAATACATAAATAAATAAATAAATAAAATAAACGAATTGAGCAATAAATATTTCCGCTCCCCTTAACCCAGCCTCTCCGTGGCCAGTGATTCGACCTACATATATGGTTTGTGGAGACTTAAAGTGGAAGTTTATATACCAGCTGGCGGGGTCAGGGAGGGGAAAATGTGGGAGAGCTGAGGGGCAGGTATGGGATTGTTTTTAGATATACTGTCTTGATGGTGTAATGGTTAGAGAGTTTAATTAACGTATGTGGTGTCCTGGGTTCGAGTTTTGGGAGAATCATATGCATTCATTAATTTAATGTGGGGGGTTATTAGTGTTAAACACGATATTACTTAATACTGTAATATCGTTTCAGTGAAAAACTAGCCAACTATTAGGAATATATTCAAGATATTGTCTTTCATCCTCTAAGTATTTAGTACATTGTTTTACCCATGCTGTAAAAGTGTATGAAACCTAAAGGGCAACCTTTTCATTAACAATATATACTAATACATCCAAATGGGACAATAACTTATAAATGTGCATGCCTATGAAATTAATCAACATGAATTAGATAGATACCCAATTTGGTTTATTACCTTCCCCGCTCTCTTAATTCTAGTCTCCCACTCTCCGCCTGGAAAAACGTTCAGGGTCAGGAAGAGGAAACTTTCAAGAGGAACAGTAAGAGGAAGATCAACCTGATTAAGAGGCAGAGAGAGAGAGAGAGAGAGAGGGGGGGGTGGGGGGGGCGAGAGAGTGCGAAAGAGAATATATATATCAAAGTGATATGTATATCAAACAATAAACAGTGTGTATGTATTGCAATAATGCATATTATATTAAGAAATATCAACGTAACTGCAGTATAGTATTAGTTATTTTTTCTATAACTTCCTCTGTCCTCCTCTTTGCTGGCAGACACTCGGAATACCATTGTATTATAGTGTGTGTTTGTTTCTTGTATACATAAATGTGTGTCCGTCTTTTCATTGTTCTGCACTTCCTCCCAAACCACATCTATCTATTCATAAAATGTAAAATTTGAGTGTGCGATATTGTTATGCCGGGATATAATATTAATATCTCGTTATCAAGTCTGCACTAAAATCCAGGTATGGACTTATAGACTGTAAATTTCCTCAACAGGAACACATCTAACACGTTCTTAATCACAGAGATAGGTGCTACAGAACACAATGAATGCGCACAGGTAGATTATATACTTCTTATTTATTCACATGTCATATATATAGATCAATATCTCACTTAGTTATTATTGGGGAATAGTAAGTGAATGTATATATTTTGATCTAGACAATTAAGAGATGATGAGCGGCGCCCTTGGGCAGGTAAATCAACCTGGGTAGGGGTGGCTAATGACCAGGTAAATAGCTCAGGTCATTCAAGTTACTGCAGTCTAGGGAATTTTATTTACTATTTGTGCTATGATGAACTTAGTATTTGTGAGAATGAATTGAAATTAATGGGAAGGATATGCTGAATTACTTTTACAATTCAATCTACTATTAACTTAATTTGAGTAAATTATGATATGAACATATATTTCTTCAATCGATTATATGCAACAGTATTAACTCGAGGAATTCAGATTTAATTATTTATCTCTACTGATGAATATTCAAAGGTTTAATATCCCTTGAACGGAATCAAGCAATAATATGGTTTACAGAACTAACGTAGTAAACCAATATAAGCAACACGTAAATAAAATTAGCGTGTACGAATGATTAGTATTATATTAATCATAGGAAAATGGCACACACGACGAAGTTGTACTAATGGAAATACCTAATAAGGCATAAAAGGTGGTCTGAACGAGATAGCAGATTCCTATCAAGGATTCACACAAATGAAAAGTGTGAAAATGGCGCACATGACGAAGTTGTGCTAATGGAAATACCTAATAAGGCATAAAAGGAGGTCTGAACGAGTTAGAAGATTCCTATCAAGAATTCACACAAATAGCGGTGTATTCGGATTGATGAATAATTAGATAATCGATCTATGTAAGACTGGAATTCCTAGACGATAAGAATCAAAATTATCTACATCAATAATCAAATGAACATAAATACGGTTCATATAATAATGGAAATAACGCTTAAACAAACGAGCGTAAATTTAGGATCTCGGGAAGAAAGTATATATTATATAATAATTAATACAAACATTTCACATCGAGGGGGAACTGAGATAAACAAAAAATGAAATTGAGCGTAGGTTCTAGTAACTGGTTCTTATGTATAGAAGGGAAAACTACACGTTATACACTTCGACTACAGCTTGTAACATACATAATAGAATTGGACATATACAAGGAAAGTCTGTGAGTATTTAGCTAAGTGCATTTTATGAACACAAGTATGTAACGTATGCGTGGTACGTTCTAGGAAGTAATTATAAAAATTGAACACTTAGATATTAGGCACAGATCTATATAACAGTTTCTACAAACTCTGAGGGATTAACACATACGCAATGGATAAGGATCTTGGACACAGATCTCTAGATAATTAAGCACTGTAATATTCACATACTTTAACCTTACCTTCACAGCAATAATCACAATGTAAGATACTCAGAAACACTTAGGGTAATGGGGGAGGGTAAAGAGCTGAGAGAAAGTCTGGCCGACATTGAACGTAGGTCCACAGGGCAGCACTTCAGGAAGAACTTAGGTCCACAGGGCAGCCCTTGAGGATGAACTGCTTCTCACAATCAGGACTTCAGGATCCGGACTTCAGAAGGCAAACAGCAGGTTCGGCGAGCTCTCAGGGCAGGGGGAAAGGTAAGACAAGTGTTCCACTGCTGTTGGATGCCCCGTTCTTATTCAGAGTTAATTAAGGACATTACCCCAGTGGTTGTTTGCTTCTACCTAACTTTCCTTAATTTCAGTGAGGCTATGTTTAACATAATTCTTGCCTCTTACTTATAGAAACTCAATGCTAAAAGGATATAGGGAATCGTTGCAATACAGCTGATAAGGTTAATACTTATCTTAAACATACATGGTAGGTATTACATGATACATAATGGTAATAGGTATTTTATTTAATACTCAGATGAGAGACACTGAGTCTAGCAAAGACATAATCGTAACTCTGGTGATTATGCTATAATTGAGGCTTATTGTTGATACTTGTGATAACACAATTATTCTTTATCTTATCACTGTGGTTGATGATTATATGGAATTATCACATAATACAGGACCTACTATGTCCACTAATCCCGATAGCACTCGGGTCCTTTGTGTTGTATTTACATAACCATATAGGCCTGCTCATCATACTGCAACTCTGATGGCTGGGCGAATAACGGCTGATGATTGGTGGAGAGAGTTTGAGAGCTGGATGGTGATTGGTTCCCAGGCCTACCATATTGTCTGGGTAACTAACATATACAGTTCTGCTCCATAGAACATGGGAATTCCTGGGACTATGGGGTACTTTTCCTTGTTTGCTGGTTCTCCTTGTTCACCTGTAGGTAAGCCATCCTACAGGTTTTATTCCTCCCCGTTACTTCAGATATAGAACATAAAGTACTGTAAACAGACTGGTACATAAAATAAGTGTGTAATAACCATGTGTAACAATTCAAGCACATTTTCAGACATTGAAAAATGTAATAATGTATGTATGTATATATTCAGGCCCATTCCCCCCTCCCCCCCTTTTTTTCTTTGGTTTTCGGGTGAGGGGGGGTGGGGGGACTCAAGACAGAGCCCGAATAGGGACAACACAACAGAAAACAATGAATACACAAAAAAAAAATACAAATTCACACACATCTTTTAATATACCTATTATACATGTGATGTACTGTAAAGGTTAAATAAATGTACCTTTCTAAATCATGTTCAATCTAGTAGTCTTCTTGTACAATGTTTTGGCAAGTTTGTTAAGATATTTGTACTAAACTAACCATAATTTCCGTGTAATATTTCCATCTTCTCTCTCCCTATAGTTATCCTGTTCCCTTCATGTTCCCTTCTACTATTACCTTATATAACCACATCGGTCACTGTAGGAGGTAAATCTCCCTCACTCTTCATATTATGGCCGGTCATAGGTGTTAATGACCACAGTGGTTTGTCAGAACAGATAGTTGATCTCTCTCTCTCTCTCTCTCTCTCTCTCTCTCTCTCTCTCTCTATCGATCGATTGATCGATCAATCGATCGATCGATTTAGTTTTATATATTTGTTTAGGTTTTGTTTACAGACCCGGTGTTTGACATCATATGATTAGTATGCAGTAAATGTACGCAAATATTCCACACCATCCATTTTATATATCGTATTGCTGTTTTTTTTTAATATTTGATAATTATTTTATGTTTCACATGTATGATATCGAATATTGTAAACGAATACAATATTTAGAGGAACTGATACCTAAGAAGTGCGCACCGTATGTAGTGAACACCATGCCCTGGTGCGGACCTCTTTCACTGTTTCCATCACTAAAATCGTGATTTTACCATAAATATCTTTAATACTTTTCCATATGCGTCTATTTTACGTTTAATATGAAGATATTAACATGTTACAACAATAAAACAAGTGGAAACAGTGTTTGGCTGGTCAAAATCGCGAAATGAAAGCGAGAGTTTCATTCATCAAGTGTGAGCCAGACGCCGTCCCACCCTCCTCTTACGAGGCTTGGAGAGACACTGAGCTCAATATCTCTATCTCTCTCTCTTTCCCACGCATAGATACACTCATGACCACACCATATGATCAGTTTGGTTATGTTTACACGAAAATAGACCACAGAATAAGGGAATAACAGGGAAAATAGGTGATAATTGAAGGGGGGGGGGGAAAGGGGGGAAGGAGGGGATGTGGAGGAGTGATATGTGGCACGGCCGAGGGGCCAAAAAGAAAAGAAAAAAAAGTGTTAAGTGCTACTGGGGTGTTTTGAATGTTTTTTTTAGGCCTAGGATCATAAGAGTCTTTCCACAGTCGCCCAGTAAAACTCATAAGTCTTCCCGCACTTGCTGGGTTAAACATTGGTTATGCATTTCGTCATGGTATTGTATATCGTTAAATTAAATGTTGTATGTATGACACATAATTCATGATGCAAAAGTGTTCTGAATATAATGTGTCTCCTCTTCTTTACTTGAAAGGCAAATATCCCATCTAATATACTTTACCATAAACCACCATCACGAACACAACCCTCCCCTAACTTCTCAATATCTGGCACCGGTTCTGTAAACGTAGAACACTGACCAATATATTAGGGCAGGATATCCCTTTCTGCCACAACCTAACACCAATAGGGCTTTGTGGTCCCCCATCCCTTGTTGTCAGTGATAGTAATTTATGGGAAGTTGAATGGTTAGCGTTACAACCAGTGGCCGGAGATGTAAGAGTTTGGCAGTAGAAAATGGTGAATAAACAATAATATCAATAGTAAGGTCACAATTAATGACTATGTATTGTTGTTCACCCTTCAGGTAAACAGAGAAGGATGGTCATACTTCCAAATCAATACCTATTTACTGTACATGTATTTGTATTATTTATTTATTATATTCATTTATAAGAATTTCGATGTTACAAAATCCTCCTTATAACCTCTATATTATGTTGTTTTTCCTTCTTTGTCTTACTATTTTATTTCCTCTGTTTTTTTAATGATCAACTATACCCGTGTGAGTCCTCGTAGCTGGGTTGTCGTTGTTGATAGTGTCATATTGTTTGGTAATTAAAGGATAGAGAGACAGGTGGTGGATCACTGGTCTGGTCACTGGACTATTAATACACCATCACTAATTGTGAGGTGAGATATATATATATATATATATATATATATATATATATATATATATATATATATATATATACAGTATATATATATATATATATGTTTCTAATCTCTCAATGGGGTTCGAACTGCCGACCGTCAGGACGATAGCCGACGCTTTAATCAACTACACCACGGCAGTCTAAAAGACACTCGACCCTCTATCCTATTTATGTTATGTTATGTTTATGTTATCAGGCAGATAGTGAAGTATGGATTCCTGGTTATAACCTACATAGGACGGACAGAACGCATAGAACTCATGGAGGTATAGCCTTGTACATTCATGACTCGCTGATATCTACTGAATTTCTAAATAACAGTAACGAAGTGGTAGAAATACTTGGAGTTAAAATAGAATCCCTAAACCTAGCAGTTATTGTTACATACAGACCTCCTGACTCATCCTTAGAATAATTCAAAACCCAGCTCAACATGATAAAATCAGAAGTGGAAGCCCTGGGAAACCCGACACCAAATATTATGTAGTTAGGAGATTTTAACCTTCCAAACATCAAGTGGAGGCAACTAGAAGACCAAGTAGTGTCGATAAACGCCAGAGAAGCAAATGCAAGAGAACTATTAAATATTTGCGACTTTTTTAGTCTTAACCAGCATATTACCGAACCCACACGTGAAAACAATATCTTAGACCTTGTCTTCACTAATAATGACAACCTAGTACACAGTGTTAACATATCGGACACAACATACTCAGAGCATAAATTAATTGAGATCAGAACAACCCTAGCATGTGTACAGAACACCTCGGAAACTAGACCAAAAACTGGTCCATTCAGCAAATTTAACTTCAATAGTAAAAATATTAGGTGGGAAGAGGTAAACCAAGAAATGGAGGAAATAGACTGGGAAGATTTAATGAACAACCGGACACCATCAGAATGCCTAGTCCTATTAACGGAAACCATGACCCAAATCTGTAGCCACCACATACCAGAAAGACAAACAAGACGAAGAAGCAAACAAGAACGGGAAAGAAGGAAGCTGTACAGAAGAAGAAAATTACTAACACAAAGACGCACTCAACAAAGTCTACAGGAAAGACAAAAGATCCAAATAGATAGAGAAATTGTGGAAATTGAACAACGACTAAGAATCTCCTATGAGCTTCAACAAATAGAAGAGGAGAGCAAAGCTATTGCAAGCATAAAGGAAAACTCCAAATACTTCTTTTCATACGCTAAACATAAAACTAAAACCACATCAAATATCGGCCCACTAAGTAAAGATGATGGGTCATTCACAGGGGACAAAAAGGAAATGAGTGAACTATTACGTCTACAGTATGAAAAAGCCTTCAGTAAGCCTGACGAAACAAAAGCAATCAGAGACCAAAATTTATTTTTCATGAATAATCCCCCCACGGAAACCCCCCCCCCCCCCCCCACCCCGATTCTGGACATTAATTTTGGACCAAAAGACATAGCAGAAGCCATCGCCAACATGCCATCCCACTCGGCACCAGGCCCGGACTCGTGGAGTTCAATCCTAATACAGAAATGTAAGGAAAACCTTTCAAAACTCCTGGTTATAATGTGGAGGAGTCTAGACACTGGAGAAATACCGGATAGTTTGAAAAACGCAATAATTGCCCCTTTGCATAAAGGAGGGAGTAAAGCACTACCAAAAAACTATCGCCCAGTAGCTCTGACTTCCCACATCATTAACATTTTTGAGCGAGTCCTGCGAGGCAAAATATCAACATTTATGGAAAAAAATTAACTACACAACACTGGTCAACATGGGTTCAGAGCAGGAAGATCATGTCTCTCGCAACTATTGGAACACTACGACAGAATTCTTAAATCCCTCGAAGAAAAGTAAAACGTGGACCTCATCTACTCCGATTTTGCTAAGGCATTTGATATGTGTGATCACGGTATTATTGCACACAAACTTAAAGCAAAAGGGATAAAAGGTAAAATCGGAAGGTGGATATACAACTTCCTCGTGAACCGAAAACAATCAGTAGCAGTAAGCCAAGTAACATCTGAGCCTTCAGACGTCAAAAGCTCAGTTCCCCAAGGAACAGTACTAGCGCCCCTTCTTTTCCTCATTCTAATAAGTGACATAGATGCCAACACAAGACACAGTACAGTATCCTCCTTTGCGGATGACACGAAACTGAGTATGATAGTAAAGACACAGGAAGACACGGGCCGGCTGCAAGAGGACATAAATGTGGTGTTCCAGTGGACCAGGGAAAATAACATGCAATTTAATGAAGACAAATTTCAATTAATACGATACGGAGATAAGGATTTCGTTAAAGAGAGCACAAGTTACATAACAGAATCCAATCGCATAATAGAACGTAAAGACAATGTGAAAGACCTTGGGGTGATAATGTCTGAAAATATGGGATTCAAAGAACATAACCAGGTCGAAGTTGCAGCTGCGAAACGGCTAACAGGTTGTATTCTACGAACATTTAGAACTCGCGGTGAATTGCCTATGATAACACTCTTCAAATCCCTGGTGCTACCGCAGCTAGAATACTGTAACGTATTAACATCCCCATACAAATTAGGTGAAATTAATGACTTAGAAAGTGTACAAAGGAACTTCACCTCACATATAAACTCAGTAAAACAGTTACACTATTGGGATTGCTTAAAATCACTCAAACTATATTCGTTGGAACGTAGAAGGGAACGATACTTAATAATATATACGTGGAAAATCGCAGAGGGTTTTGTACCAAATCTACATACACCAATAGCAATGAAATTCAATGATAGGAGAGGCTGGAAATGCGAGATTCCCAAGATGATAAATCAGGGGGCTATGGGCTCTCTGCGAGAGGGCTGGTTATCACATAGAGGAGCACGTCTCTTCAACAAACTCCTGCGGCGAGTGAGAGACATGAGAGGTGTCTCGTTAGATAGCTTCAAGAGAGCTCTCGATGTCGAACTACAAAAAGTGCCAGACGAGCCCATCTTCACAAGGGTGCGTTCCACCTCTTCGAATAGTCTGCTGCACCAATTATCAAACAACAACGAAGGGTGGTGCGTTCTTCGGTGCCACTAGCAAGAGCGGCGAACTCCACATAGGTGAACATAGGTAGGAGGTCCAGGACTTTTTTGATTGACTGTTGTAGACGGTAGCTATGATTTATGCTCAATATTATTTAGCTTCTGATATTATAGTAATACATGGAAGTAGACATTCGTATTTCTTAGAGTCGAGCTCTGAAGCATTTAGGATATAACAAAACATTTTAGTGTCTATGTTTGTTCCATACATATTTGAAGGGGTGCGAAGCAATTATGTTTTTTTGTTCAAAGTGAAACACCTAGCACCATATTTTGTTTCCGACCAGAGCCCCCACATATAGTCATTGGGGATTTTTACTGGCATAGATTTTTTAAATCTTTTCGGTACGAAGATTCAGAATTTGCTTGTCTGCCATCTGAAAACTGCTGTATTTAACCGTCAGAGCCAAAATACCTAAGAAAATCACAACAAAGTCATATTTGAAAAATGTACCGTATGTATGTATGTATGTATGTATGTATATACTGTACTTTGGCACCTTCCCCAGTTTTCCTTTTTTTATGGGGGTGGCCGAATCTGCAATCTGCAATCTGCAATCTGCAATCTGCAAAAGGCGAATGAAAATACACCAATAATGCATTTTTGTTTTATGTTCACATTTTAAACACCATAATAGTATATTTTGCAATACAAATATATATACTAATGGAAACTAACACTGAAATATGGTATCGTAAAAACAAAAATAACTCACTTGCATGCAGCTACATAACAATGCATAGAGCATGATTTCAGTAATATTCATTTAGGCATACATATATTATCCTATTATCTAGGTATTATCTTCAAAGATGCAGTCTACGAGATTCACAACTTCCGGGTCATCTTCATACTCTTCCGTATTATCTGGTTCCTCTAGCAACACATGCATCACCTCCTGTGCCATGAGAGCTCCTTCTGTCCACTTGAATTCCATTATCTCATGTGAAACATTCCATCCATGAAGTTCTGGTGCCGGAACATCTTGATTTGCTGTGGCTGCCAGGTTCCAAATAAGGGCTTGAAAATTAGCCCTTAGGATGTGCATTCTCAAGGAATCCCGGCAAGGAGGCAAAGGCTCATGTCCACTCCATCATAACTTGTTACTAATGTTGTTGTCGCCTTGGTCCTGAATCATTGGATGAATTTCTCATGCCTTAGTTTGTTGATGTCTGTTGCCGATGTACCTCCATAAAGAAGGCATGTAAAATGTTCAAGTTCAGCAAACACATCGTCAGAAATTTCTCCTGAGCTTCCAAGTTGTGCAAATGTGTCAACAAACTGTGGATGTCGCTTAAGCATCTTCATCAATTCAGCAATTGTCCCCTTTCTGACGAATGCACTAGTGGTATCACAACCACGGAATGCATGTAGAGCAAGTAGAATGCAGCAGATATCTTTCCCAACATCCTTAATTAGGCCTATGCTTTGTATGTCTATCAGTCGTCTTGTATTGCCTGTCCCTGTGTCAAACAGATCTGATTGTGTAATGTCCTGTGCGTACTTAAGAAGAAGAATGAAAACGTCTGTGTCCGGTGACCGCACAGTTATGGTAGAGTCAGATGAGCTTTGGTCTGCAATATGCAAGCAGTGGAGCACTATCTTTGTATGAGCTTCCTCTTGATTTGATCTGAGGTCTTCAACATTTTCAGCAGTGGTATGATGGCCATCAGTGGTTGTCAGACAAGTGCACATATCTTCACAAACAAAGTATATATTTCTACCAAGCAACTTTCTTGCATATTTATCTTGCTTCCATTCATTCAGTAGGAAGAGTGTGAAACTGTGCTTGTTTTCATCATTAGATAAGAATTTCTTCCAGTCTCTAGGAATGTTCATCTTTGGTCCTTTGATCATGTACGTTGTGGAAGAACCTCTTCTATTTCTTTCAAAAATCTTGATGGAGAGAGGATGGTAGGAGTCAGTTATGAAATCCGCACGTGGTTCCTTAGGGAGCTGTGCAAACAGACTTTCTGCTAGATCTACAAATTTGTCAGGTAGGGTCACTTGAGCATGGAATAAAGCATTTCCGTCGATGATGTAACTGTTCTTGCTTTGAAGAGGTTTTGCAGCTCTGTGTTTCTCGCCCTTCAGCAGGTGTAACAATTTGGACTTGTCGGTTTTTGTTGGTGTTCCATCTCCAGTAGCCAATGCCAAAGGAACTGGTCCCAAAGGAAAGCTTAAAACTCTTTCCAAGCTGATATTATGTTCCACTGCAAGAAGAAACAGTTGAATAAATACGTTTCTCTCAGATGTTACTCTTTTGGTCTTATTAAAGTGTCCTGTAACTTTTGCTGTCTTGGCAGTCGCTGAGAATGTCTTGAGATCAAGTCGCTTAATTGGTGCATTAAAGCTCTTTGTCTTGCTAATTAGTCGTTCCTGAATACATTTTCTGAAAGCTTCTTCACCCACCTTGTCTGCATTTAGAAGAACACTGTAAACATCCTTTGGAGCTGGTGTGCCAGAAGAAAGACAGTACAGAAAATCTGTTTTTTTAACTTCAAATGGGTTGCTGAAGTTTTGCAATGCTCCCATGAATTTGGTAACATCCTCTTCCGTTTTTGCAATCTGTGAACACCTCACGTCTTTGTGTGAATCTCTTTCCTGATTGTCCATGTCAGCCAAAAGAAAGTAGCCTGATGATATTTCCCTCTTGCATGCCTTGTGGTGCACCATCTGTAGTATGCTGAGTGATTTCTGCTGAAGCCAATAATGCCACCTTGTGTTTTTGCATGGCGGTTTATTGTTTGTTCAATCGTAATATCTACAGCATTTCTGGATGATGGTACATCTGATCTACTCACACTGAACCCATTTTGTCCTATAAGTGTCTCGGCGCCAGGATGTGTGCTTGGCAGGTTCAGCATAGTTAAGAAGTAAAGCGTAGTGTACCTTGCATAGATTTGGTGATCATAACCAAAGAATAGAGGGCACTTTTTCTCCAGACATTCTAAGTGTAGGCTCCAGTTATTTTTTTTAGTTGCTCTCTGAAGTCGCATAATCAACCATACCCTTTCCATGTAATTAAGCCAAAACTGTGCCGTTTTGCCAAATTCACCTTCACACATTCTGTCCTTGAAATTTGTGAGAAAGGACAGCAGTTTTAGGCAACCTTTGGTTTTCAGAAGCGTATCTTAGTTTTCTTCACATGGATCTCTTGCAAGGTGTATCAGCGCTGCCTGTGTACTCTCATCAAGCTGATTACTATACACTGACTTCAGCAATTGTAAAAGGAGATGCTCCAATGCATCCACGACAAGCTTGTGAACACGAAGAGCCCTGTTATAATGCTTGCCTGTCATTTCCTTCTCAATAGACCCACTTGCAAATATACCTGCTTCCAGAATAATTTCCTTAAAACCACTGCCCCTCAGACTTTTTCCAAGTGCTCCCATGTATGCGCAGATAAGATGAAAGACACCCATTCTGATCATAACATTACTGAATTCCTCTGGGTTTTGCCTTCTTTGCAACAGCTAGATCTGAAGTTATAATTGTGAATGGCTGGTCTACCTCTTTTGATGCTTGTTGGGAAAGCCTTAAAATATACTGCACAGTAACATTGTCAGTGATGGAAGCAAATACGGGGGGCATATACTCGACATTAGTTTGTTTTTTCATTTTGTATTGGCTACCTGTAAGTGAAACCCACCCAACCCATGATGGGACTGTCTGTGTACCATTCTTTTCAATGGCTATAGCTCTGGAGCAAATCCACAATTTGTCAGAGAGAATGGCTGAAGCTGATACTTTACTAGTGACTTCAGTTGATAATATTGGCAAGTTGGGTTCTGCATGACCTTTGGCAAAACAAGGATCAATTTCTTTGGGCTTGTATGTGACGAAACGTTACTTTGTTCTAGGCAGGGAGGACTCAGAAGGGACAGAACCCCCATTTACTGATACTTCTTGAATTATTATTCCATGGGCAGTATGGGTTGTTCCAAGGCCGGATGGTGTTCTTTCAAGAATGTCAAAATTATCCCAACAAAAATGTGTGATAATATTTCTATCAGGATCAATGGTTGGTGGGAGCAATGTACCTCTGTCAATACTTCTGCACATTGCTGTTTCAACCTCAAGTAGACTGGTATAAGATGCGCAGTGACCGAAGCGGTGGATCAGCGATATGATTTCAGCACTGCGTGTAATGTGTCTCGGTGTCATGCCAAGTAGGAGGTGCTTGGGCATCATCCACTGCCCCCTTGACAGAGCACAGCAAATATCTTCAGCAAATTATTTCACTAATCTGGTTGTCCTTCCAGATGAATCTTTCTGTTCTATCCTGTAACAACTTGATCGAGGAAATCTTGTAAGACCTGGGGTGGCGAAATTTGATCTGACAGCAAGAAACTTGCGGATGGAGGCCACGGCATTGGTTGTGATTCTAGTTGAGCCTTCTTAATGTTTCTATGTAGTACCAGTGCAGCTTCTTCTAATCTCTTTGAGTCAGATGCTGCTTCTTCAAATGCAGATTCCACTGCTTGACCTTTAGGTACATGTGATGAGTACACAAGCTCACTCCTGTAGTTAGGCTGCCAAAACTGTAATTGTGAGCCAAATTTCTTCACCAGCTTAGCTTTTAGTTTGTCGGTTTTATATGACTCATTAAAGAAAGCAGGGCTGTTTTCCAACATCAAATGTTGATACCCCCAAGGGGTAAGGGGGCCTTCACCTATGGTGTAGGAAAAAAGAATATGCCTCATGCATCCTACTGCATGTCGTACAAGGCGACTAATAGGGGGTATGGTGTTAGACTTGCGGACCAAGGAGCCATCATTATACAATGAAGCCTTGTATTTGGCGCTGGCATTGTCTCTATATGACAGTGCTGTGACAGGGCTTCATTGTTCTTGCTCCAAGTTGCCTAATGGCGGCACACTGGCGGTGGGTGCCGCTCCCTCTGGACCCGGATCTGGCGCCCTGGGACCAACCTGGTCGAAATGAATCCAGCGGGTACAGTACATAGTGTTTCCCCGGACTGGCACTTTCCGTCCAATAGTATAGGGGCCCACACCTGGTGGTAGCGCTCCAGGAGGCTGCCCTGTCATTGGGCGAAAAATACCAGGCCAGTAGTAGTGCCGTGTATGCGCACGGGGTGCGTCCCTGTGGCTGGTTCTGGTGGGGCGTACCGAGGCCACTGGATCCTACCCTCTTGTAATCTCTTGGGGGAAGGTACTGGGAATGGTCCCGGGGTAGACTGGAACCGGAGTTCTGGGGGGGGGGGGGTTATGCCCATTTGTCAGCCAAATTACCCAATTATGACTAAACAACCTAAAAAGAAACAACGTAAGTCCGATGAATCAAAACCGCACAGTACAAAGACAAATGCCCCCCACAATCTCAGACTTGCTAGTGTGAATGTTGGTAGTTTGAATCTGCGTGCAAATGAAGTGGCTGAGATGTGTGAGAGGAGGCGAGTGGACATCTGCTGTACCCAGGAAACACTCTGGAAGAGGCATGGGGTAAAGTGGATTGTCGGAAGAAAGAAATTATATAGGATCTACTGGATGGGGGTGGAGACTGAGAAAGCGAAAGGAGGAGTGGGTGTTTGTGGTGGCTGAAGAGCTGGCGGAAAGTGTGCTTCAGATTACGAGAGTTAGCGAAAAGCTGATTGTTTTGAAGTTGAAAGTTGGTGAAAGAATTCTGAATGTGAAATCTGCATATGCCCCACAAGCTGGTCTACAGAAAGATATATAAGAGGACTTCTGGAATGAAATGTCAGTGTCATATCAGGCCTCTCGGAGAATGAAGTAACAATCGTGGTGGGGGACCTGAATGGTCACGTGAGAGCATCTGCAGATGGATACGAGGGGGTACATGGAGGAAATGGTTACGGAAGGAGGAATCTGGAAGGCGAATATATATTGGAATCCTGCGTTGCACTCAACATGGTCGTGCGTAACACAAAGTTCAAGAAAAGACAGAGCCATCTGATCACATATAACTCTGGGGTCTCCAGTAGCCAGATAGATAACTTCTTGGTTAACAGAAAAGACTGGAAACTGGTTCGAGATGTAACAGTCATCCCGAGCGAAGAATGTATCCCCCAGCATAAGCTACTTGTGTGCGACATGAGCTTATACAGATCCTAAGCGCAAGAAGGTATACATACCCAAAAGGAAAGTGTGGATGCTGAAGAACAAGGAAGTTAGGGATAGGTTTCATAGTGAACTGGAGGAAATGAATAGAAATAGGGAAGCTAGGCCTAACATTGTAAATATTCAATGGAACTTTCTTAAGCATAGCCTTATCGCTGCCACTGACAAAGTCTGTGGGAAAACCAAGGGTCACCCCAGGAATAAGACCTCCTGGTGGTGGAATGATGAGGTAGAGCATGTTGTGAAAGAGAAAAGATGCTTCAAAGTATGGGAGAAGGGAAGCAGCAAGGAGGAATACCAGGCAGCTAAACGAACTGCTAAAAGAGTTATTTACAATGCTAAAAAAGGCATTAAGGACCTGGTCCTTGAACTAGTGTGTAACACTGATAATCCCTATGGGATCTTCAACCTAGCTAGGCGAGTTAAAAATGACAGTAGGGATATTATAGGTGAACAGTGTGTTAGAAACGATAATGGGAAGATTGTGTATGCAGAAAATGAAATCAGAGAAGCATGGAAGGCACTCTATGAACGATTGCTAAATGTAGAGTTTGAATGGGATAAGGAACAGCTTAGTATCGAAAAACCAATATCGGGACCCCCTCCTTTGATAGCACCAGCTGTATTGAGCGACGCAATCAATAAAATGAAGGACGGTAAAGCTCCAGGTTGCTCTGACATTGCCGCTGAGATGATAAAAGCCTGAGGGGAGACTGGTGTCAATTTAGTCACTGAGTTGATAAACACCATTATTAAAGATGAGAAAATCCAGAGGATTGGCTCAAAAGTGTAATAGTAAATATAATACAAGGAAAAGGGGATGCGCTGGATAGAGGAAATTATAGGGGCCTGAAAATGCTTGACCAAATCATGAAGGTCTGTGAGAGAGTCTTTGAGGGTTTGATCAGGCAAAGCATATCCATTGATGATATGCAGTTTAGTTTTATGCCAGAACAGGGTACAACCGATGTTATCTTCATAGTCAGGCAGATACAGGAAAGATACTTACTAAAAGGCAGGGATCTTTACTTTGTGTTTGTAGACCTGGAGAAGGCCTTTGATAGGGTGCCTAGAGATGTTGTGCAGTGGACTATGAGGAAACTTGGTGTGGAAGAGTGGCTGGTGCATGTGATAATGAAGATGTATGAGGATTCGCGAAGTGTGGTGAGGGTGAAGGGTGTACCGAGTGATGAGTTTGCAGTCCGTGTTGGAGTCCATCAGGGTTCAGTGTTAAGCCCCCTCCTCTTTATTATGGTCTTGGAGGCACTGTCTAGAGTTTTTAGAGGCGGACTCCCGTTGGAACAGTTTTATGCAGACGATTTAGTCCTAATAGCTGACATTATGCAAGCTGCTGAGGCCAAATTCAGAGAATGGAGAGAGGGCATGACGAGCAAGGGTTTAAGAGTCAATATTAACAAAACCAAGGTTATGCATTGTAGATTGAGACAAGGCAATGTGGAAAAGAGCAGTGCATATCCATGTGCATTGTGTGAAAAGGGTGTGGGCGTTAACTCAATTCAATGTAGCATCTGTCGATGTTGGGTACACCATGGGAGTAAGCGCTGTAGTAGAATAAAGGGACCCTTGCCGAAGGATAAGTCAGAAATAGAGAAATTTGAGCGCGTAGTGTGGAAAGGCGAGCTTGTGTTAAGTGATGATCCTGTGGCTGTGTATTTGGGAAATGAGTCATTGGAGCTGGTGAACAAGTTTTGTTACCTTGGAGATACCATATCTGCCGATGGTGGGGCCTAGGCTACCACTGTTGCTAGAGTTAGGTGTGGCTGGGGGAAGTTCAGAGAACTGCTGCCAATCCTGACCATGAAAAGAATGCCTCTACCCCTGAAGGGAAAGGTGTATGCCTCATGTGTTAGAAGTGCAATGACGTATGCCTCAGAAACATGGGCCGTTAAAGTAGAGGATGTCAACAGAATGGAACATAATGAGGTGATAATGGTGAAATGGATGTGTGGGGCCAGGCTACAGGGTAGAATAACAAATGTTGAGCTGATGAGATGTTTAGGTATAAAGAGTAATAGCGAGGTGATGCGTACAAGTAGACGGGGATGGTATGGACATGTGGAGAGAATGGATGAACAAAATTGGGTGAAAAATGCAGGTCTATGGTTGTGGAGGGAGCTGCACCAAGGGGTGGACCGAGGAAAATCTGGGATCTCAAATCCAAGAACTTGACAAGTGAAGCAGCCCTTAACAGGGTTGCCTGGAACGCCGCCATTAGGACAAGAGACTGAAACTGCACATATGTGTGGAACACTCAGTCTTAAAATGTTATGTATGTAATATGTACAGTATGTATTATTTCAATGGATTCCTCAATGATGCTTTCTTGATTGTAATGGGCAATGTACTGAAAAACAGCAGCATGGGCATTGCATTCTTCTATGGACTGTTTATCTAGTGTACTACTGTCTTTCCGTCTTACATCATCTCTCTGTGTGTAATTATTTCGGCAGGAATGGTAGTGAGCTTCCCTAGCCACCAAATCGATGTCCTGAATTTTACGAAGAATATTATTGTCTTGTTTCTCTTCTGCAGCAATTTTTATTTGACTCTTCAGCTGTCTTGGTCACACATTTCACAAGTGTCTCTATCCTTCTTTGCTTGGTAACTCGATGTTTTCCACAGAATATACACTCTCCTGCAAGTATTAAAACATTTGTGCTGCTTTGCTGAGTGGTCCTGAGTCTTTTCGAAGTACTTGAAGTATCATCAGTTGGCAAATATTTCCTCTTTGACAGTTTTGATGTGTTTGTAAAGTTTGTGTAACACCATCGATGATATCCATGCAGATTTGATGAGAATACATCCAGTACTTGGGAACAGATGTGAGGCAACATTTCACTGACAGAATTTTGTGTTTGTCGTACTTCAACTGTATCTTTGATATGTTTTAAACTTGTCTCAGATAGGGGCCTGACTATCAAGTCCGATTTATTTTGTGGATAATGAACAATACATACTGCACCAGCAGCATGTCTTCACTGCTTTAGAGGCCTTTACAGGTACCAGCTTCAATGGCTTCTCATCAGATTTAGTTCCTTCCTCAGACATCTTGACGCAATTTAATCCTGTTATATATTATATTATATATAATATGTTATAATATATTATGTTGTCATCTGCAAAGTAAAAAGATACATTAAATCACTTATTTAAACATAATTTACTATGATACATAAAGAAAATTGCCCAAACTATAAGAATAACACCATATACATCAACCCGTTTTTGCCTTGCTAGTCTGAACAAAGTGTTGAAACTCAAATGAGTGCTGACAACACAGACAGGACATTTTTTTGGCAGACAACCAAAATGCAATAGATAATGGTCAAAGTTTATGAAAATCATTACCCCATAAAAAACCCATGTGGAGGGAGGGGGGGGGGGGGAAGGGGGTTGTATTGCTGGCCCATGCACTAATATGATATTGCCAATAAACTCCACATTTCCGGCGTATAGGCCAACATGTCACAACTTCTACCATGCTCCTAACCTGCATGGTCCAACATGGCAACTATAACGGCCACCTTTCTTGTGGTATGCCGTACCCTATAAACTAATATTTTTAGGTTTGCGTGAATACTACATATCACGCGTAGGTGGATCTTTGTATCAATGTGAACACTCTGTGTATGTGGGGTGTCCTGCACGTGAAAGAGAGAAAAATAGGAGAGCCAGAGCTAAAAAGAAAGTGAGAGACATAGTGAGTACAAAATTAAGAAAAGGTAGATCAACATATAAAAAGAGGAAGTACTTGAAAACGGATAGGAGAATGAACAGTGACAGAGATAAACGAAGGGGGAAATCCATAAGAGAGATCAGTGTACATGATTTTGTTTGCTATGAGGTTTTAGTTTCTTTAATATTCCTGTGTGTGTTATTGTAACAAACTCTTTGTGAAAAAGAAGTTTAACTATGACAGTGTTTGTTACTGTTGCCTGTGGCCTAGACAACATAAGCAACATACACCTCAGACACCTGGGACCACAAGGCATACAAGCACTCACTAACATATCAAACTACAGCTATTCACACAACACAATACCAGACATTTGGAAGCATGGTATCATCATCACATTCCCCAAACCCAACAAAGACCCCACGCTACCCTCCTCGCACCGCCCCATCACACTCCTTTGCTCCCCCTCCAAAGTCATGGAATGCCTAGTATTACAACTAATTACACCTCACCTACCCCTAGCTCCAACACAACATGGCTTTAGGCCACTGCACTCCACAAACACTCTTCTCACAGACCTTACACAAAGAGCTTTCGACGGCATCAACTCAGCTAGACCACCACACAGATCACTATTAGCCACACTCGACATTAGTAAAGCCTTCGATACCATCCCCCGCCACAACCTAACAAACAAAATCTACAACACAAACATGCACAACAACACAAAAAGGTGGCTGGCCAACTTCCTAGCAGGCAGATGTGCACACGTATCTTTTGCCGGTCAGTCATCTAAAATCAGAAACTTTCCAAACGGAGTCCCACAAGGATCCGTCCTATCGCTTGCAGTCTTCAATCTGTACATGCACGATATAACTACACCCAATACGCCCCAAATAAACTTAGCCTCCTATGCAGATGACATAACACTCACATGCACACACCATGACCCAAAAAGAGCAACAGATCTCCTTCAACCCTTTCTCAACACACTACATGGCTGGTGCACTAAAAACAGACTTAATCTAGCCCCAGCCAAATCCACCGCAACCTTGCTCACAAGTTGGACAGGAGAACACGAATACATCCCTCAACTCACCATAAATAACACACCCCTAACACATACACACACACCCAAAATCCTAGGAGTAACATATGATACTCATATGACATTCAAACAGAACACCACACACATTAAAAAGAAACTGACACCCAGACTTAACGCCCTCAGGTCACTTGCTCACACAAAATTTGGACACAACAAAGAAACTACCACCACAGTATATAAACAATACATAAGATCAGTGATGGAATACGCAAGCCCAGCCTGGGCTTCTAACCTAGCTGAAACACATCATAAGACCTTACAGACTATTCAAAACAAAGCCCTGAAGATCATTACAGGCTGCACAGCTACTGCACCCACAGATCACCTACATCAAGAAACCAAAATACTCAAAGTCAAAGACCATCTGGACATGAGAGGCTCTCAATTCCTGGCAGCAGCCTCCACGAACCAAGACCACACACTACACTACATGGCAACACACCCACAGACACCAAGAAATATCAAAACAACACCCAGCACACGGTATCACACACAATTATTGTCCTCTCTCCCTCCCTGCCCACCCCGAACCAACTTCCAGAAGCACATCCATACTCATATCTCTCACAGATCCATCCACTCACTCACAGACAACACGCAGCTGCACGCACGACCTCCCGAAATCCATCCTTCCGAATCCTCCCTTCCTCGCGAGGACAGAGTCCACCTGGCCAGGCTGAGATGCGGACACC
>CM064508.1:1881143-1896143 GCA_032716605.1 Paralithodes platypus | reverse complement strand
TATATATTATATGTGTTTACGCTTGATGGAGGTTATATATATATGTGTTTACGCTTGATGGAGGTTATATATATATGTGTTTACGCTTGATGGAGGTTATATATATATATGTGTTTACGCTTGATGGAGGTTATATATATATATATGTGTTTACGCTTGATGGAGGTTATATATATATATGTGTTTACGCTTGATGGAGGTTATATATATATATGTGTTTACGCTTGATGGAGGTTTAGCGAGAAAACTCAAAACAAATTAATATATAAATATGGAGACCAAAAAACAAGCACTACCCCCTTAACCCCTTCAGTATCCTAGACATTTGTTCAATGTATTGTGGCTAACAGACGACTTTTATTCAGTTTGAAAAAAACACTCAGTAAATGATCTCAAATTCAATTTAAATTAACTATCTTTAAATCTCATAGTTCCTTCCTAAACTAAATAAGATCGACTATATCTTTCGTACATTACATCCGCAGTTAAGCCCTTCAACACGATGGCGTAATTTTCATCATATTCTGGCTACCATTAGAAGATTTGATTTAGCTTATTATCTACTTCTAGGACTCAAAGGGGTAAATACGATCTCAATATACCCTCTGGATAACAGAGGCTCTTCTTAAACTGCATAAAGTCGTCTAAAGTTATACAGAATAAGAAGTATAATAGGTGTCATCGTGCTGAAGGGGTTAATATACAGAGAGGCCGGAGGGACTAGGGCCGGTCAAACTAGGGGCAGAAGTGACTTGAAATCGTAAAATGTGGATCTATAGTCTGCAGCCTACCATCCAGTCTCTCGCTTTCTCTCTCTGTATGTGTGTATGTAAATCTATCTATATTAACCTGATGAAAGAGAGAGATAGATAGATAGATAGAGAGAGAGAGAGAGAGAGAGAGAGAGAATATATTATATTATGAAGCGAACTAATGTTGATAGTTGTATTATTAAATGTAACACTTGCCTAAGAACTAAGACTCAACACATGGCTTGGGACGGGAGTGGTCACTATACTCTGTTTCATTTCATCTGACGGTAAATTGAATCCTTTAGCAGCTAATTTCTCGATACGTAATGGAACAATATGAAACCACTATGTCTCTGCATCATATTAAGACCAAGTTTACATAATTAGCACCATATTTCACTACAAAATCTTCAAAATAACCGAGAAATCTTGATGGAAACTTTGCAATTTACCATCAGTTCAAAAGAAACAGGGTATAGGTAGGAATGCCATATTATCCATATACCTTAACCCCTTCTGTACCGTCCACGTCTTTTTCATTTAATTCTGGCTACTAGGAATCGATTTTATTCAGTTTAGGAAAGATCTCTAGCAATGATAAGGCTTCGAACAATCTTGATTAACCCCTTTTAACTACCACAGATCCTTCCTAAGCTGCATAAATGTTTTTAACTATAGCTGGAATATAATACAACAGACGTCTCTGGTACAGAAGGGTTAAGAATATGTTGCAAAACCTAGTTGGCTACTGTACAATCAACAACAAAAGTTCGTTCCCCCAACCAGCCACTGAGTGAAACCGAAACACCTGTGGGTCGACAAACGAAGCATCCCAAAGACGTGCTATTGACACCTAATAAATGCTTCGTTTTTCGACCCCCAGGTAATTCGGATTCACACATTGGCAGGTTAGGGGAACGAACTTTTGTCGTTGATAGTACAGTACAAATATAGCTACAAGGCGGTCTGGGTGGGCAAGGGACTGGAGTTCTCGAAAAGGGGCTCCATTTCTGACGTTATTCTTGACTTACAGTGTGCTGGCTTAATAATCTAGAAGGGTTGATAGCCTATGAAGTCCTATTTTAAGTAAGTCTGGTGGGCATTATATAGTTTGGAGGGAATCTAGGAAGGCGTTTTGTTAGCCTATGGGACAAACTAGAATACACAACAAAGAAACTACCACCACAGTATATAAACAATACATAAGATCAGTGATGGAATACGCAAGCCCAGCCTGGGCTTCTAACCTAGCTGAAACACATCATAAGACTTAACAGACTATTCAAAACAAAGCCCTGAAGATCATTACAGGCTACATAGCTACTGCACTCACAGATCACCTACAGTACATCAAGAAACCAAAATCCTCAAAATCAAAGACCATCTGGACATGAGAGGCACTCAATTCCTGGCAGCAGCCTCCACGAACCAAGACCACCCACTAAACTACGTGGCAACACACCCACAGACACCAAGAAATATCAAAACAACACCCAGCACACGGTATCACACACAATTACTGTCCTCTCTCCCTCCCTGCCCACCCCGAACCAACTTCCAGAAGCACATCCATACTCATATCTCTCACCGATCCATCCACTCACTCACAGACAACACGCAGCTGCATGCACGACCTCCCGAAATCCATCCTTCCGAATCCTCCCTTCCTCGCGAGGACAGAGTTCACCTGGCCAGGCTGAGATGCGGACACCATCCAGCTCTCCTGAGCTATCAGAAGAGACTGGATGACTCCGTTGTCGACTCCTGCCCGAGATGTAACACAGCACCCCATACCATTAAACACATCATAGAAGACTGCATTTCACACAACCACTTACGCCAACAACACAATCTACACTCAATGAGAGGTCTGTGAGAAAGCCCGATCGTGGCCATGGCCTTCCTCAGGGACTCGGGGCTGTTCGGCCAGGCAGCTTAGGGGACAACAACAACAACAACAACTAGAATACAGTGCTCGGAAATGGCAGAAGCATGCAAAATACTCAATGATGATTACACAAAATATCATAGTAACACACAAAAGGTCGCACCAGATTGTGTTAAAATCCGGTTTCTCTTACACATCACGTTTTTTATGGTGCACCCTATGGGCACCAACAGAGGAGGTCACCACTCATCGTAGTCTTAAACTTGTGGGAAGGATGTTGTTTGCACCATATCGAACAAAGGCCAAGGAAATGAGTGTTGATTTATGGAGAAACAAAACTTATAATCATCCAGTTTCCTTAATATTGCAGTTTATATCTACTTATTATGGTCAACGATGCATCGAGTTTGGCTATTTGAAGGTTTGTTTCTTGTAGGCATTCAAGATTTATAAATATGTTCGATCAACATATGGTAACAATGACGATTCAGACTGTTTGGAACAATTAATTATGCTATAATTCAATATTTGAAAATGTGTATCACTCGCACACTTCCAATAACCTAACATATACCGGTACCTATCATCGTGACTCTATCATCCGACAATTGATCTTTAACCCGAAATATTATTATCTGAAATTAACCTCATGGTAACCCCCTGAATCTGATCGGACCATCCCACTCACAACCAGTGTTACCAATGTAGCCTCTTTATTGCTAGAGCTAGATATATTTACCTACAATTAGCTGCAATTACCTACACCTGTTGGCATAAATTCGAGCTATATTCTGGAGATATGAGCCATTGTAACCGATATTCTACAGAATATGCATTTTATTCTAGCGACATTCTGACGCACAGTATGCTTAGCTACATTCGGCATTCCGTATTGTCTAGCGACATTTCAGCAATTATTGAGAAACAATATAGCGGTAATTTGTGATTTTAATTTTTGTAACCCTGCAATTCTTCACACCTTGACTCCCGGCTCCCGCCTCACTTCCGAGTTGACTTCCCTAGTGTCCGGTGGTGCGTAATATCGTGAATGTGTTCGCGGCGGTGTGTTATTTCGTGAATGTGTTCGCGTTTCGTAGATGAGCGAGTCACCGGGGATGTTCGTGGGAGGCGCCGAGAAACGAGGAGACAGAAGACGTGGACTTAATGTGAGTGTGATTCTCCCTTTTGGTTCTTGTTGGTGTTTTCCCCTTCCATTTAGTCTCGTGCTTCGTTGCTGTCAAATTCGCCACCCTGCATTTCTCATAACACCCCCTTCCCCACCCACCCCTCTCCTCCATTACCACCATCTCTCACTCCTCCACCCCTCTCCTTCTTCATAGTCCCCCTCTCTCACTCCCTCTCCCCTTTATCACCCCCTCTCCTTCATAGCCCCTCCCCTCTCTCACTCCTCCCCCCCCTTGTGCACCCACTCATTTCTCCCTCCCCCTTTCTCCACCCCTCTCCTTCTCTCACTTCATCCCCCATCCTCCCTCTCCTTCTCCATTACCCTACCGCCTACCCTCTCTCCCTCCTTCCCCCTAGCTTCTCCCTCCACCTCCATCATCCCATATTTCCGCATCCTATTTAGCTTTTTTCATCCTCGTTTCCCCCTAAATAGCCTCGGAACTGAGTATATGTAAATCCGGAACTTTTGTTGTTGTTGTCACCTGTATTCGCCTGCATACCTCTTTAATTACGTGTACTCCCCCCTCCTCTGTCAATACTTCTGCACATTGCTGTTTCAACCTCAAGTAGACTGGTGTAAGATGCGCAGTGACCAAAGCGGTGGATCAGCGATATGATTTCAGCACTGCGTGTAATGTGTCTCGGTGTCATGCCAAGTAGGAGGTGCTTGGGCATCATCCACTGCCCCCTTGACAGAGCACAGCAAATATCTTCAGCAAATTATTTCACTAATCTGGTTGTCCTTCCAGATGAATCTTTCTGTTCTTTCCTGTAACAACTTGATCGAGGAAATCTTGTAAGACCTGGGGTGGCGAAATTTGATCTGACAGCAAGAAACTTGCGGATGGAGGCCACGGCATTGGTTGTGATTCTAGTTGAGCCTTCTTAATGTTTCTATGTAGTACCAGTGCAGCTTCTTCTAATCTCTTTGAGTCAGATGCTGCTTCTTCAAATGCAGATTCCACTGCTTGACCTTTAGGTATACATGTGATGAGTACACAAGCTCACTCCTGTAGTTAGGCTGCCAAAACTGTAATTGTGAGCCAAATTTCTTCACCAGCTTAGCTTTTAGTCTGTCGGTTTTATATGACGCAGGGCTGTATTCCAACATAAAATGTTGATACCCCCAAGGGGTAAGGGGGCCTTCACCTATGGTGTAGGAAAAAAGAATATGCCTCATGCATCCTACTGCATGTCGTACAAGGCGACTAATAGGGGGTATGGTGTTAGACTTGCGGACCAAGTAGCCATCATTATACAATGAAGACTTGTTATTGGCGCTGGCATTGTCTCTATATGACAGTGCTGTGACAGGGCTTCATTGTTCTTGCTCAAGTTGCCTAATGGCGGCACACTGGCAGTGGGTGCCGCTCCCTCTGGACCCGGATCTGGCGCCCTGGGCCCAACCTGGTCGAAATGAATCCAGCGGGTACAGTACGTAGTGTTTCCCCGGACTGGCACTTTCCGCCCAATAGTATAGGGGACCGAACCTGGTGGTAGCGCTCCAGGAGGCTGCCCTGTCATTGGGCGAAAAATACCAGGCCAGTCGTAGTGCCGTGTATGCGCACAGGGTGCGTCCTTGCGGCTGGTTCTGGTGGGGCGTACCGAGGCCACTGGATCCTATCCTCTTGAAATCTCTTCGGGGAAGTTACTGGGAATGGTCCCGGGGTAGACTGGAACCGGAGTTCTGGGGGGGGGGGGGGGGGTATGCCCATTTGCCAGCCAAATTACCCAATTATGACTAAACAACCTAAAAAGAAACAACGTAAGTCCGATGAATCAAAACTGCACAGTACAAGGACAAATGCCCCCCACAATTATTATGAATTATTATGTTACAATCTCAGACTTGCTAGTGTGAATGTTGGTAGTTTGAATCTGCGTGCAAATGGAGTGGCTGAGATGTGTGAGAGGAGGCGAGTGGACGTCTGCTGTACCCAGGAAACACTCTGGAAGAGGCATGGGGTACAGTGGATTGTCGGAAGAAAGAAATTATATAGGATCTACTGGATGGGGGTGGAGACTGATAAAGCGAAAGGAGGAGTGGGTGTTCTGGTGGCTGAAGAGCTGGCGGAAAATGTGCTTCAGATTATGAGAGTTAGTGAAAAGCTGATTGTTTTGAAGTTGAAAGATGGTGAAAGAATTCTGAATGTGATATCTGCATATGCCCCACAGGCTGGTCTACAGAAAGATATAAAAGAGGACTTCTGGAATGGCACATCAGTGTCATATCAGGCCTCTCGGAGAATGAAGTAACAATCGTGGTGGGGGACCTGAATGGTCACGTGAGAGCATCTGCAGATGGATACGAGGGGGTACATGGAGGAAATGGTTTTGGAAGGAGGAATCTGGAAGGCGAATATATATTGGAATCCTGCGTTGCACTCAACATGGTTGTGTGTAACACAAAGTTCACGAAAAGACAGAGCCATCTGATCACATATAACTCTGGGGTCTCCAGTAGCCAGATAGATTACTTCTTGGTTAACAGGAAAGACTGGAAACTGGTTCGAGATGTAAAGGTCATCCCGAGCGAAGAATGTATCCCCCAGCATAAGCTACATGGGCTTATACAGATCCTAAGTGCAAGAAGGTATACATACCCAAAAGGAAAGTGTGGTTGCTGAAGAACAAGGAAGTTAGTGATAGGTTTCATAGTGAACTGGAGGAAATTAATAGAAATAAGGAAGCTAGGCCTAACGATGTAAATATTCAATGGAACTTTCTTAAGCAGCCTTATCGCTGCCACTGACAAAGTCTGTGGGAAAACCAAGGGTCACCCCAGGAATAAGACCTCCTGGTGGTGGAACGATGAGGTAGAACATGTTGTGAAAGAGAAAAGATGCTTCAAAGCATGGAAGAAGGGAGGCAGCAAGGAGGAATACCAGGCAGCTAAACGAACTGCTAAAAATAGTTATTTACAATGCTAAAAATGTCATTAAGGACCTGGTCCTCGAACAAGTGTGTAACACTGACAATCCCTATAGGATCTTCAACGTAGATAGGCGAGTTAAAAATGACAGTAGGGATATTATAGGTGAACAGTGTGTTAGAAACGATAATGGGAAGATTGTGTATGCAGAAAATGAAATCAGAGAAGCATGGAAGGCACTCTATGAACGATTGCTAAATGTAGAGTTTGAAGGGGATAAGGAACAGCTTAGTATCGAAAAACCAATATCGGGACCCCCTCCTTTGATAGCACCAGCTGTATTGAGCGACGCAATCAATAAAATGAAGGACGGTAAAGCTCCAGGTTGCTCTGACATTGTCGCTGAGATGATAAAAGCCTCAGGGGAGACTGGTGTCAATTTAGTCACTGAGTTAATAAACACCATTATTAAAGATGAGAAAATCCAGAAGATTGGCTCAAAAGTGTAATAGTAAATATATACAAAGGAAAAGGGGATGCGCTAGATAGAGGAAATTATAGGGGCCTGAAAATGCTTGACCAAATCATGAAGGTCTGTGAGAGAGTCTTTGAGGGTTTGATCAGGCAAAGCATCTCCATTGATGATATGCAGTTTAGTTTTATGCCAGGACAGGGTACAACCGATGTTATCTTCATAATCAGGCAGATACAGGAAAGTTACTTACTAAAAGGCAGGGATCTTTACTTTGTGTTTGTAGACCTGGAGAAGGCCTTTGATAGGGTGCCTAGAGATGTTGTGCAGTGGACTATGAGGAAACTTGGTGTGGAAGAGTGGCTGGTGCGTGTGATAATGTAGATGTATGAGGATTCGCGAAGTGTGGTGAGGGTGCAGGGTGTACTGAGTGATGAGTTCGCAGTCCGTGTTGGAGTCCATCAGGGTTCAGTGTTAAGCCCCCTCCTCTTTATTATGGTCTTGGAGGCACTGTCTAGAGTTTTTAGAGGCGGACTCCCGTTGGAACTGTTTTATGCAGATGATTTAGTCCTAATAGCTGACAGTATGCAAGCTGCTTAGGCCAAATTCAGAGAATGGAGAGACGGCATGGAGAGCAAGGGTTTAAGAGTCAATATTAACAAAACCAAGGTTATGCATTGTAGATTGAGACAAGGCAATGTGGAAAAGAGCAGTGCATACCCATGTGCATTGTGTGGACAGGGTGTGGGCGTTAACTCAATTCAATGTAGCATCTGTCGATGTTGGGTACACCATGGGAGTAAGCGCTGTAGTAGAATAAAGGGACCCTTGCCGAAGGATAAGTTAAAAATAGAGAAATTTAAGCGCGTAGTGTGCAAAGGCGAGCTTGTGTTAAGTGATGATCCTGTGGCTGTGAATTTTGGAAATGAGTCATTGGAGCTGGTGAACAAGTTTTGTTACCTAGGAGATACCATCTCTGCCGATGGTGGGGCCGAGGCTGCCACTGTTGCTAGAGTTAAGTGTGGCTGGGGGAAGTTCAGAGAACTTCTGCCAATCCTGACCATGAAAAGAATGCCTCTCTCCCTGAAGGGAAAGGTGTATGCCTCATGTGTTAGAAGTGCAATGACGTATGCCTCAGAAACATGGGCCGTTAAAGTAGAGGATGTCAACAGAATGGAACGTAATGAGATGGTAATGGTGAAGTGGATGTGTGGGGCCAGGCTACAGGGTAGAATCACAAATGTTGAGCTGATGAGACGTTTAGGTATAAAGAGTAATAGCGAGGTGATGCGTACAAGTAGACTGGGATGGTATGGACATGTGGAGAGAATGGATGAACAAAATTGGGTGAAAAATGCAGGTCTGTGGTTGTGGAGGGAGCTGCACCAAGGGGTGGACCGAGGAAGATCTGGGATCGGACTATACGTGCCGATCTCAAATCCAAGAACTTGACAAGTGAAGCAGCCCTTAACAGGGTTGCCTGGAATGCCGCCATTAAGACAAGAGACTGAAACTGCACATATGTGTGGAACACTGAGTCTTAAAATGTTATGTATGTAATATGTACAGTATGTATTCTTTCAACGGATTCCTCAATGATGCTTTCTTGATTGTAATGGGCAATGTACTGAAAAACAGCAGCATGGGCATTGCATTCTTCTATGGACTGTTTATCTAGTGTACTACTGTCTTTCCGTCTTACATCATCTCTCTATGTGTAATTATTTCGGCAGGAATGCCGCTTCCCTAGCCACCAAATCGATGTCCTGAATTTTACGAAGAATATTGTCGTCTTGTTTCTCTTCTGTAGCACTTTGTATTGACTCTTCAGCTGTCTTGGTCACACATTTCACAAGTGTCTCTATCCTTCTTTTCTTGGTAACTCGATTTTGTTCACAGAATATACACTCACCTGCAAGTATTAGAACATTTGTGCTGCTTTGCTGAGTGGTCCTGAGTCTTTTCGAAGTACTTGAAGTATCATCAGTTGGCAAATATTTCATCTTTGACAGTTTTGATGTGTTTGTAAAGTTTGTGTAACACCATCGATGATATCCATGCAGATTTGATGAGAATATATCCAGTACTTGGGAACAGATGTGAGACAACATTTCACTGACAGAATTTTGTGTTTCTCGTACTTCAACTGTGTCTTTGATATGTTTTAAACTTGTCTCTGATAGGGGCCTGACTATCAAGTCCGATTTATTTTGTGGATAATGAACAATACATACTGCACCAGCAGCATGTCTTCACTGATTTAGAGGCCTTTACAGGTACCAGCTTCAATGATTTCTCATCAGATTTAGTTCCTTCCTCAGACATCTTGACGCAATTTAATCCCGTTATATCACTCTGTTGTCATCTGCAAAGTAAAAAGATACATTAAATCACTTATTTAAACATAATTTACTATGATACATAAAGAAAATTACCCAAACTATAAGAATAACACCATATACATCAACCCGTTTTTGCCTTGCTAGTCTGAACAAAGTGTTGAAACTCAAATGAGTGCTGACAACACAGACAGGATATTTTTTGGCAGACAACCTAAATGCAATAGATAAATTGCCAAAGTTTATGAAAATCATTACCCCATAAAAAACCCATGGGGGGAGGGGGTTGTATTGCTGGCCCATGGACTAATATGATATTGCCAATAAACTCCACATTTCCGGCGTTTAGGCCAACATGTCACAACTTCTACCATGCTCCTAACCTGCATGGTCCAACATGGCAACTATAACGGCCACCTTTCTTGTGGTATGCCGTACCCTATAAACTAATATTTTTAGGTTTGCGTTAATACTACATATCACGCGTAGGTGGAGCTTTGTATCAATGTGAACTCTCTGTGTATGTGTGGTGTCCTGCACGTGAAAGAGAGAACAAATAAGAGAGCCAGAGCTAAAAAGAAAGTGAGAGACATAGTGAGTACAAAATTAAGAAAAGGTAGATCAACATATAAAAAGAGGAAGTACTTGAAAACGGATAGGAGAATGAACAGTGACAGAGATAAACGAAGGGGGAAATACATAAGAGAGATCAGTGTACATGATTTTGTTTGCTATGAGGTTTTAGTTTCTTTAATATTCCTGTGTGTGTTATTGTAACAAACTCTTTGTGAAAAAGAAGTTTAACTATGACAGTGTGTGTTACTGTAGGCCTGTGGCCTAGACAACATAAGCAACATACACCTCAGACACCTGGGACCACAAGGCATACAAGCACTCACTAACATATCAAAACTACAGCTATTCACACAACACCAATACCAGACATTTGGGAAGCATGGTATCATCATCACATTCCCCAAACCCAACAAAGACCCCACGCTACCCTCCTCGCACCGCCCCATCACACTCCTTTGCTCCCCCTCCAAAGTCATGGAATGCCTAGTATTACAACTAATTACACCTGACCTACCCCTAGCTCCAACACAACATGGCGTAGGCCACTGCACACCAAAACCACTCTTCTCACAGACCTTACACAAAGAGCTTTCGACGGCATCAACTCAGCTAGACCACCACACAGATCACTATTAGCCACACTCGACATTAGTAAAGCCTTCGATGCCATCCCCCGCCACAACCTAACAAACAAAATCTACAAGACAAACATGCACAACAACACAAAAAGGTGGCTGGCCAACTTCCTAGCAGGCAGATGTGCACACGTATCTTTTGCCGGTCAGTCATCTAAAATCAGAAACTTTCCAAACGGAGTCCCACAAGGATCCGTCCTATCGCTTGCACTCTTCAATCTGTACATGCACGATATAACTACACCCAATACGCCCCAAATAAACTTAGCCTCCTATGCAGATGACATAACACTCACATGCACACACCATGACCCAAAAAGAGCAACAGATCTCCTTCAACCCTATCTCAACACACTACATGGCTGGTGCACTAAAAACAGACTTAATCTAGCCCCAGCCAAATCCACCGCAACCTTGCTCACAAGTTGGACAGGAGAACACGAATACATCCCTCAACTCACCATAAATAACACACCCCTAACACATACACACACACCCAAAATCCTAGGAGTAACATATGATACTCATATGACATTCAAACAGCACACCACACACATTAAAAAGAAACGGACACCCAGACTTAACGCCCTCAGGTCACTTGCTCACACAAAATTTGGACACAACAAAAGAAACTACCACCACAGTATATAAACAATACATAAGATCAGTGATGGAATACGCAAGCCCAGCCTGGGCTTCTAACCTAGCTGAAACACATCATAAGACCTTACAGACTATTCAAAACAAAGCCCTGAAGATCATTACAGGCTGCACAGCTACTGCACCCACAGATCACCTACATCAAGAAACCAAAAATACTCAAAGTCAAAGACCATCTGGACATGAGAGGCTCTCAATTCCTGGCAGCAGCCTCCACGAACCAAGACCACACACTACACTACATGGCAAACACACCCACAGACACCAAGACATATCAAAACAACACCCAGCACACGGGTATCACACACAATTATTGTCATCTCTCCCTCCCCTGCCCACCCCCGAACCAACTTCCAGAAGCACATCCATACGCATATGTCTCACCGATCCATCCACTCACTCACAGACAACACGCAGCTGCACGCACGACCTCCCGAAATCCATCCTTCCGAATCTCCCTTCCTCGCGAGGACAGAGTCCACCTGGCCAGGCTGAGATGCGGACACCATCCAGCTCTCCTGGAGCTATCAGAAGAGACTGGATGACTCCGTTGTCGACGCCTGCCCGGGATGTAACACAGCACGCCATACCATTAAACACATCATAGAAGACTGCATTTCACACAACCACTTACGCCAACAACACAATCTACACTCAATGAGAGCTCTGTGGGAAAGCCCAATCGTGGCCATGGCCTTTCTTAGGGACTCGGGGCTGTTCGGCCAGGCAGCTTAGGGAACAACAACAACAACAACTACATCGTAGACAATTAAGGAGGTCTGTCAGGCACAAACGCTTGTTTCGGAAACCATGTTGGGAATCTAAATGACGTTGTTACTTTTGCTCACGATTATGTTGCGAAGATGAGTAGAAGGTAATTATGGGGAGGAAAGAGGAAGGAACAGATAGAACCACGCTGTAATTGGATGTTTCTATGATTAATTAAGCATATATTGAAGTGACGGGTAAAATATGAGCAGGTAAAGGGCAGAAGTGTATGTTCACTTTAAGTGAGGAGGAAAATGTGTGTTGGGTATGTATATGAGAGAGAGATGTTATATTCCTATTAATAATCATTTATATAGGACAACAATATACCTATCAAATGTTGGTGTCAACAACAGCCAGAGCATTTTTATGAGTAGCGACGTGTGATGTTTGTTAACCCTCTCTGACATATGACGCGATTTTGAGCCTATTGGGAATACTTTAAAGCCTTTGTTACCATCAGGGGTATTTAGAAACCTTTAGTTCGTACTTCAACCTGCAGTGTCTTGAGTTAGCTGTGGGCAGAAAGAAAATAATTTTGGAAAGGTAATATAGGAGTGAGAGAACTTTTTTCTTTTTGCTAATCTGGCAACCTCTGCGTCATTGATTAATATACGACACATGAATAGCTTATGATGTGTATGTGTGTTTGTAGTTATAATATATATATATATATATATATATATATATACAGTATAATTATATACAGTATAATATTATATATATATTTTTTTTTTTTTTTTTTTTTTTTCCATACCCACGCCCACTCGTCATAACTTGCATTTCTCCGCCATTTGTATACCATACACATTGATTGCCTGAAAATTAGAACAAAATTACTGTTGTGCAAAATATTAGGGTTTACAGATATAGAGAATGGTGGACGACCATCAGTAATTATTATGACTGTATAATATAGTTGTTCTCTCTTTCTCTCTCTCCCTTTCTCTCTCTCTCTCTCGCCCATAGCCCTCTCCATCTCTCTCTTGCCCATAGCCTCGCTCCATCTCTCTCTCTCTTGCCCATAGCCCTCTCCATCTCTCTCTCTCTCGCCCATAGCCCTCTCCATCTCTCTCTCTCTCGCCCATAGCCCTCTCCATCTCTCTCTCTCTCTCTCGCCCATAGCCCTCTCCATCTCTCTCTCTCTCTCGCCCATAGCCCTCTCCATCTCTCTCTCTCTCTCGCCCATAGCCCTCTCCATCTCTCTCTCTCTCGCCCATAGCCCTCTCCATCTCTCTCTCTCTCGCCCATAGCCCTCTCCATCTCTCTCTCTCTCGCCCCATAGCTCAATCTCTCTCTCTCTCTCGCCCATAGCCCTCTCCATCTCTCTCTCTCTCGCCCATAGCCCTCTCCATCTCTCTCTCTCTCTCGCCCATAACCCTCTCCCTCTTTTAGTCGTTGAGTCTTCGTCGTTGTTTACATTTCTTTGAACCTGTATTTCTTATGTGAACTTAATATTGCTTTTCCTGATGGAGGTCAACCATCGTCTATGGGGGTGTGTTTAGCAGTAAATATACAGATTATTGATGTCATTAATGTCTATTGATCTTCGCTGTATTTTCTATACATTTATACATGCATTTATTGTGTGGACTTATACAGTATATACCTATATACTCTTCCTGGTAAAGCATATTTGTCGTGTAGTGTGTTTCTTTCAGTATTTTATATATACAGTATATAGTGTCATTGTGATCAATAATATATGATTATATATATATAGCTGTGATAAGACTTTACAACATATTAGAAGGATATATTTTAGTTAACCCTTTAGTTTCTACAGTATCTGCCTAAGCTAAATATAATCAGTGAATAATTTAGCATTTACTGGATTGGTTTGTCAACAAGGATTTAAAAAACAAATTGCCGTCAAAAGGAATACAACACATGGCTGGAGGTTTGAGTTTAAAAAAATATAGCAATAGCATATGTTCTACCTGAAACCAACTTCCTTCAAAATTTGTAAACAATCTTTCAGTGGAACAGTTTAAGAAAAGGCAAGATAGTATTATGTACATTTTGCCATGATACTACTTCCCTATACAGTACAATCTCTGTGTTCACCAAAAGTACAGTTTCTCCTTGGAATGGGCCGCAAGGTCTTCGAGATACTAACTTGTCTATGTATATATATTTATCTCTCTCCTAATTTGTCTTCCCCTCCACTACAAACACAGTAACAATGTCAGGTGGCTTCTCGTGCTTGTACACGACCCACTCTATTCCACATGGCAATCCTAGAAACCCTGTAGTAAGAAATATGGATCGCTCTCTGCTTTGGACGCCATTTTGGTGCCATAATTATCAAACAACGAGTTAATATTTGACTGTGATCATGTAGCCTAAAGATCAAGAGACCAAACTACGTATTATGCACCACGTATTGGCATTATTTGAGTGTAAAAAGCAGCTATTGACACCCGTGGAACCAATATGGTAGATGTTGACCTATATGTATTACTATATAAGAGTTTCACACCATAATCTCTACCAGTGCTAGAGTCTCACCTCCAGAACTATTTACAGCTATCGTCTTGAAGTTAAAGTTCTCCCTTATTTTATTCAGTCACTCTTAGGTTAGCTCTTGTAAAACATATTGTGATGCCACGTCTACAGTAGTATTATTGTTATGGTCAAACTCACCACATGATCAACAACAGTGATCCATACCAAAGATATACCTTTCATACTGCTATTAGTGGGTAAAGAGAATCGTGCAATAATCATAATTCACATTTGCTGTCTCCGGCCGAAGGCACGATCTTCCTATAATGCAGTATCGCCATTGCTCGCCAGGAAAAAATCGACACCAACAATTTCAAAACTAATGGGTGAAACAACAAAAACCTA